>CANXYC010046183.1:0-128280 GCA_948193065.1 Aleurites moluccanus
TTTTAAATTAATATTAAATTAAAAAATTTAAAATTATATATAAAATAAAATTATATATGTTTAATTGTAATAATAGTAATATATATATATATATATATATATATATATATATATATATATATATATATATATTAATCTCTTTAAAATTAAATAAAAAATTTAAATTATAAATTAAATTAAAATTTTATTTTATTTTATTTTTAAATTAAATTAAAATAAATAAATTATAAAATAATTAATTTTAATTTAATTTAAACAATTTAATTTAATATATTTGATCTTGATTTGTGCAAGCTGTGGAAGTTGCAACTTTCTTAAGGTACTGTACTTTAACATGCAAGGACAAAAGTACTTTTCCCCTTCTCCCAATATCAAACCATACATTTCTTTATAAAAATAATTCAACGGCCCATATTTCTACACACAAATTCCTTCCTTTTATAGGTTTTTTAGGGCTCCCCTTCCCATTAGGGATTATGGTATTAGTAGGTTCGAAAATCAAGTTTTTGATGGACGGTAAGAGTAATTCAAACGTGTGTAAAATGAAGGTAAGATAATATAATATTATACGCTTTTGTGGGTCCCGTCTCCGTATCAAGGTTTGCGTTAAAAGCCAAGAGGGGCAGTTTTTCTGTGGATTGGTCATTTGGGGCACTATTGATTTGCCCTTAAAGATGGGACCATTTCTAGGACAATTTACCCTCTCGTGCCTTACACGTGTTCCTTTCATAAAATGGATTCTCAACTCCCCACCAATTTTGGGCTTCACAAAGATCAATTGAGTTCATATATACATACGAGAGCAAAGAGTTAAAATTTTCAAATTTGAATAATTTTATATATTAAAATAATAAAATTTTATTTTATAATAAAAATAAAAGTATATTAATTTCACTTATTTCAATTTAAGTTACTTTCTATTGATACGAATTAATTTTTATTTTTTAATATTTTATATATAAATTTCACAATAAAAACTCTTAAAGCAATTGTTAAATTCAAAAATATAAATAGCAATTTATATCATTATTCTAATAATCTATTCTTATTAAATAATTACCAATTGAGTAATTGTTAAAATCAAGTGTGAAATTGCACTTTTAATTTATTATCAAGTGATATATATATTAATTTAAAAATATTTTATAATTATTGAATATATGAATTGAGTTCGTCTATAATGTGAAATCCGATCATAATTTTTTTTTAATATTTGTCAAAGGCAATTATTGAAGAAAAATAACTTTTAATGAGAAGAAAAATTATGTTAAAATAAAATAGGACACGTAAGAATGTGTAACATATATAAAAAAAAAGAAAAACATACAAATAAATAAAAATAAGAAAATAAAAGAAAAACAATGTATTATTCTCTGCAAATAGAAAAATATTTAAATTGTAAAGTTTTTATTAATGATTATCGACTTATTGATAATTTAATCTGTTAATAATTAATAAATCGATTCGCTTTCGTTAAAAATAAATCATAAATTTTTTTTTCTCTTTTGTTATTTAATTATCAAAATAAAAGATCACAACAAATAATAAATTGGGCTAGTAAATTTGACAGACTAGGAACATTGTATGCTACTAATTCTAAAAAAATATATTTTCAAAATTTTATTATAGCTCTCTTATAAACAAGAAAATATTTTAATTTAATTAGGAAAATAATTTAATAAAAAAATAAAATTTTATAGCAAAGTTTTTGACTTTTGGAGGTCTCCCATTATTAACTCTGCATTGTCGTCATGTGCCTTGGCGCCGGGGTGCGGCCGAAGCTTTTGTTTTTTTGTTTCTATTCAATATTTATTACGTCAAAAATACTAAAAAGCCAAAATAATTTTTTTTAAAAAAAGAATATTTCAGAAACTAATAATATACATCACTGGGCCCTTGCGACAGTTATCTTTCGGCCGATCACTTTGTCGTCTCTCTCATTCCACGCAATTTAGCATTTTCATCTATATTTTTGCTATACTACGCCTTGCACTCTTATCCTTCGCCCACTCCTTTACCCATTTCTACTCTGTTTGTCTCATTCTCTGTTTCTCACGCGGTTTTATTGCAGTGAGATTCTCCATTTATCGTTATCGTTTGTCGATCTTTCTGTTAAAAAATAAAAAAATCGAAATAAAGAAAATTGGAGATTTTAAAGGTTACCCATTTCGTTTTGGGGGTTTATAATCCCTGATCACGAGTCCAAGGAATGATCTTTAGACTCCAAAGATCACTTCTTTTGCCTTCGTTCTTCACTATGTGAACCGAGTTACGAAGGGGTTGCTCTCTAACAGGATCTGTTTTGAGTTTTTAGATATCGTTTTTTGGAATTTGTTAACGGGTATAGTTTCATGGCTACGAGTAATGAAGTCAACCTCAATGAAAGCAAGGTACTCTCCTCTTCCTTTTCCACCCCTAATTTTTGTTGTCTTTTTATGCAATTGACTCGTTTGGTGATCAAAGGCGGAGTCCTTTGATGGGTGTGGTTTTAGTTTTGTTGGAGATGCTTGAAGGTTGAAAATCAGCTGGTTTAAGTTTTGGATTTGGTGTCAAATATGATGTGTTGAAGGGTTTTGGGTCTTGTTTTGGTTGTAGGAGGATGTGGGTTTTCTTCTCAAATGTGGGTATGCTAATTAATCTCCTTTGCCTTTTTTTTTTTAATTTCTTGTGAGTTGGGTTTTGGATTTTCTGTTTCTGGTTTTATGAAAGATGTGAAGCTTTTTGATTGTTTTTTGGGGTTTTGGAGCAGTTCTTGCTGAGCTCTTTGATTGGATTTTAAGATCATGAGAGAGGACTTTGTTTATATTTTTATTTCTGGCTGTGATTATTTGCTGTGAAGTCTTGATTTGGTCAATAAAAGGTTGAATTTGCTTAATTTTCGTTTTGCTTTTGGATTATTTTGACTCGGAGAATATGATTTGATTATGACCAATTATATTACTTGTTGGCATATATTTTGACTTTGTACTACTTTGCCTAACTTTCCTATTTGTTCATTTGTGTGGGTTTCGAAAGTTTCTTTGTTCACCTTGTTATCCAGTTCACTTGTGATGCATATAGTTGCTATAAAATATAGGCAAAAAGCTCTGTTTGAAAATGTTAGTGTTTATGCTACATGCGATGAAAATATATTTTCTGTTTTGCATAGATGGTGGTTCCTCTGAATACCTGGGTCCTTATATCCAATTTCAAATTGGCCTACAATCTTCTTCGTCGTCCTGATGGCACTTTCAATCGCCACTTGGCAGAGTTCCTTGATCGGAAAGTTCCAGCCAATGCAAACCCAGTTGATGGGGTTTTCTCGTTTGATGTTGTCATTGACCGTGGGACTAGCCTCCTTAGCAGGATCTATCGACCAGCTGATGGGGAGCAATCTCAACCAAATATAGCTGAACTTGAGAAGCCCGTGAACGCTGATGTTGTCCCTGTTATTATCTTTTTTCATGGAGGAAGCTTTGCACATTCCTCTGCAAACAGTGCTATATATGACACTCTATGTCGCCGACTGGTGGGCATTTGCAAGGCTGTGGTGGTCTCTGTGAATTATAGGCGTGCACCTGAAAATCGATTCCCTTGTGCCTATGATGATGGATGGACAGCTCTTAAATGGGTTAACTCAAGAACGTGGCTTGAGAGTAAGAAAGAATCCAAAGTTCTTATATACTTGGCTGGGGATAGTTCTGGTGGTAACATTGTGCACCATGTGGCTTTAAGAGCAGTGGAATCTGGAATTGAAGTATTGGGGAACATACTGCTCAACCCAATGTTTGGTGGGCAAGAGAGAAAAGAATCAGAGAAGCGATTAGATGGAAAATATTTTGTCACTCTCCGAGACCGGGACTGGTATTGGAAAGCTTTTCTCCCTGAGGGGACTGATAGGGATCATCCAGCTTGTAATCCATTTGGTCCAAAAGGTAAAAGCCTTGAAGGAGTAAAGTTCCCCAAGAGTCTTGTTGTGGTGGCTGGTTTAGACCTTGTTCAAGACTGGCAATTGGCTTATGTTGATGGGCTCAAGAAGGCTAATCAAGTTGTGAAACTTCTATATCTTGAGCAAGCAACAATTGGCTTCTACTTGTTGCCCAATAACAATCACTTTCATACCGTTATGGATGAGATAAGTAAATTTGTGTGTTCTAACTGTTAATATACGTAACTTCACCAACTGGCAGCTATACATAACATAAGCTTGACATTCTGCTTGAGGGTAATTAAGGGTTTGCTGTTTATGTAATTGTGTAGTATTACTACTTGCTGTTTCATTGATTATGTGTTGTTGGGCTCTGCTTCTCTGAGGTCTAGTTCATCACAACTAGGCTTTGTTATCGGGTGCAGAAGGTGGTTCAGCATTTAGCTGGTTTGGGATGTGTTCTGTTATACATCCAGTCGTCTGGACTTTGGTGATGTTGTTTGATGCAAGCTTTCATGGCAGCAAGAAGCTGTTTGACTAAGTTTAGCAGACCTGCCAAATTTGAGGTTACCCATTCTGACTTCCAGTTACAAACAGAAAGGAAGACAGGCTTGCAAGGTTGCATTTTGGTGGCCGATTGATTGGGTCGGTATTTGCTAATGTTATATAGCTAATTTTAGAACATGGATGGGAAAACAATCCATGGTATTGTGATCTTCTATGTTTCATACATATGCTTTTGGTATGTATAAAGGCGGTTGCTTATATTCACTTGTTGGCATTCAATTTTGCCTTTTCTACATTGTTTCGTTGTTCTCTTTGATTTTTTCCACTTTGACTCTATCGGCAATTGTAAATATTATGTCAGCAAGTCGTTTAGATTTAAAAATCATGAGATGGATTTTTTGTGCTGCCTCTTTCAGTTTCAAAATAATATCTCACCTCTAACGAAGTTTGAAGTGCATGTGATTTTTGTTGTTGCATTAACTGTGCGCCTCCCTACAGTTTTCTTTGGGAAAGCATATCTATTTTTGTATAGTCTCTTTCTTGAGTGTTCAAGTATTGGATGGAATACATGCTCTTGTATTCTTTAACTGTCAGAAAAACTAAGGTTTATTTATCAAGGGTTGAAAGGAGTTGCAGATGCGTGGTCCCTTGTGCATCTTCAGCTTTGGAAATGTTCTTGCACGACAATAAGTTACCTGTGCCTGAAGCGTACCATTTTGCGTTTCTTGGATAACAATGCAGGTCTGAATTTAGCCAACTGTCTGGAAGCAATATCTGGGTTATGAGTTTATATTATTAAAGCTACCAGTAAGTAGGTATTGAAAAAGATTTGCTCTATTATGATTTCACATTTAACATTCAATGTTTTTCAAGAAATCTGTGGAGCGGATAAGTTAAAGCCCTTGCAACAAATGGGTTGGTAAAGTAACTGATCTTTTTATACTAGGTAATTTCTTTACTCTTGAAGCTCTTACCCTAGGCTTCACTAAAACAACAAAATGAGAATATATATAATCTGTTTTGAGATGTAAGTGTATATAAAGAGAATGGAGATTCCATTGGGAAGTTGGACTGTAGGTTGATTTATGAGTACAGCTCAAGGTTGCTTCTGTCATTAACTAAAGAACACAGAAAAGTACAGTAGCATTTAATAGGGAACGTTGTTGGGCAGGCAATGAAAGTGGAGCAGGGTGTGTTTTTGACATTAAGTGGTGGTGACATATTCAGCGTTTAACCCTAGAATTATCACAAACCATAGATTGTTTAAGCTTTCCAAGATTATTGTGAAATAACTGAAAGGAAAAATCAATACGTGCAGTCTTTTCGTCCACTAAAATCAATCTCAAATCCACTCCCTCCTTGGCAACAAATAATTGGAAGCAAATTCCAAGTACTCTATTTTCTGCTCTTGATGAAGATTGGTTTGATTAATTGTTTGTCAGTTCTTGAAGGCCTGATCTTGATTATTGATTTAGAGTTAAAATAGCAGAAAATACAAAAAAAAATTGCCTAGTTTTAAAAGATATTAAAACCCCATTTTACTGGTGGTTGAAATATGTATTTATGCAAGGGGACCACGCACAATGATTTTTAGCTGTTGGGATTTGCTATCAAAGTGATGAGAGGAATATTTGCATAATGGCAAAGAACAGCTAAGCTCTTGATAAAGACATCAAGTCTTTATTTTAATCGACTTTTGAGAACCTTATGTTGATTAGATTTGTCAGCTTGATTGCTTATATAAAATAATAACAATGGAAGAACAAAATTGGTTTTTCTGGATCTACAAATACAAAAAATTCAGTTGTTTTATTTGAAATTATAACGTTTGATTAATTTATTTTAAATTCTTAAAAATTGTCAATAACTTCTAATTTGAATGACTAAGATAGAGGTTTTATGTTCTTTCAAAATATGGTTTGAATTTATTTTTTATTCTGAATATATTGAATTATAATGTTTAATTGAAATTAATATATTAAAAAATTGAGCAATTTCATTTTCCATTATCCAAAAATAATATAAAGTCGAAGTCATCATGTCCTTGTTATCTATTCATGAGCCATCAGACTAGAGGACCTCCAATTTAAGTTACAAGGCTAATTGGTGAGTTTGGAAAATAAAGCTTTAATTTAATACAATAAATTGTTTTTAAAGCTGAGAGTCTGTGGAGTTTAAATATCAACAATAAACAATACACAGAAAAAAAAAAAAAAAAAAAAGTCTGCAAAGCCTGTGCTTGAAGGGAAGGCCTAAGCAGAAACTTTAATTGATAGACAACGAAAAGTAAAATAACTTGAAAAAAATGAATAAAAAATGCACGAGGCCTTCACCTAACTCTCAACAAATAAGAAAATTTCAGTCTAAATCTTTTATTGTTTGCATGTTTATCATATATTATTTTATTTTTCATTCGACGATGTGATATATAAAAAATAATATAAAATAAAAAATAAAAAATAAATGGACCGAAGATCGAGAGAATTAGTGACTGGGGGACACGTTAGGTGCACATATTTATAATTATAGGCTATATTTTTGTTATTTAATGCCAAAATATTAAATTCAATATGCACTTAATAACCTACCCAAGTGCTGATTATGTGTCCGAAGGAAAGTTAATAAAAAAAATAAAAAAAATCCAAATTCTGTCTGTTTGCTAGATTCCCTGCTTGCTCGAGGCAAAGCAAAAATTATTAGTTTAGGGACTCGGTCACTCAGATACATTGAGATAATTCTTCTATAAAACTCTTCATATTTTCCAAATAAAGTTCATGATTCTGAATAGCGGACCATTGCTCCAATCCCATGTAAAAATTCAGAGCAGTTGAGCAGTTAAGGCGTTGCTTTGCTTCCAGAGGGGGAGCCAAGTAATGTTTCACATGGGGCCCAACTCCCAAGACTAAAAATTTTCATGTATATATATATATCTAATTTTCATATGAATCTCTCTTTAATTTTCACATAAATTTCCCTATTGTTTTTCTTTTTTTTTTTTTCTTTGTTTCGCCAAAACTCGTTGCATGAATTTGTTGTTTTAGCTAAAATAAACAGATTTGCAGGTGCAAATTGGCACCATATACTGCAATTTTGTTTCGCCTCTTCTAGATTAACTCTTCTTTTTTGTTTGATTATAGTGTCTATCCAAAAATTTATAAAATAAGTTACTGTTATTAAATTAATAGAGTTGTAATTTTTTTTTAAAATAATTGATTTGACACTATACATATATTTATGTATGTATGAATATAAAATATATACAAGTCTACGCGTGAACATGAAATATATTTATATATATAAAATTATAATTTAATATATTAAATTTTTAGTATTTTTAAATTCAATAATTCAAATTCAAAATTCTAGTTTGGCGATTTATTGCTTCTACAATATATCAAAAATATTATGCCTGATACGACAGGTGAAATGCTATCCTGGGATTGGTTGTATAAGAATCACGGCATCTATCATGCAAACAAAAACTGTCTGAAAAGAATGTGAACATTATCTTATCAAGGATGAAGATTATCTGAGAGAATCAAATGATCTTTTTGCCGAATAGGAAAAACCACAAATCTCACAGCCAACACCAACTTCACCAATCAAACAAGTCCAGAATAACTGAAAATAATCATAACAATTATACTATTGATATCTACATTCTTCAATTTGTCTAAGAAATTGCATCAACAAGAGTGATATAAACATTGGCGACTAAGCTAACACTAGACAGCATACAAGAAATTCCATCTTGCCATAAGCTGCAATTTGATTTGGAGAATTTAGCTATAATTTCATAACTGTACTGCATACGAGAATTTTATTCTAGCTATAGTTTCCATTCTGATTTAACGAGGAAGGGCCAAGAGTACAGAAGAGAAGCTGCAGAGCACCAGCATATATTAACAGTATAATAATTTTAAGGAAAAATACATTTTTGAGCCCTTAAACTTTATATTGTTTATTTATTAAACCTATAAAATTTTATTTTTATTTATCTATATTCAACTCTCAAATTTTTATTTTCTTTCATATTGAGAATTTTTGTATTGTAAAGATAAAATTGACAGAAAAATTATATAAGTTACTTAAATATTATATTAATTTAAAAATTATACTATTTAATTTATAAAACTTAAAAAGTTTAGAGATACAAAAATAAATCTTTCTTTTCTATATAACTTCAATACTTTTTATAAAAAAAAATTAGTATAAAATTCTTAGTGATTTTAAATCAATCTTACAACATTTGTCATCAATTTTACTTTTACTACTAAAAAGTTCTCAATGTGAAAAATAAAAATTCAAGAATTTAATGTGAACAAATAAAATTTTAGGAACTCAATAGACAACATGATAAATGAAAATGTTTGAAAATAGTTTTATGTATTTAATTGAAATACATCAAGTGAATTAGATTGGAGATATGTAAACAAGGAGACAAAATAAACAAAAGTAATATAAATTAAATAGTTTTTCTAACAAGTGCCCTAAGCATTAAGTGCATTCATTATTGAGAAGTTATTTAAGATAAAATATAATTATAAAATAATTATATTAGATAAATATATATAAATAAATTAATATAAAAAAAATGAATTGTATAAGAAAAAAAAATAAAAAATATTAATAAAATTATATTTCGTTATAATCACTATCATTCTAAATAATAAATCAAAATCTCACTTTTCACTCATTTATTTTATTTTTAAATTTATTTATTTAATCTTATCTGAATTTTTAATTTTTAAGTAATATGGTAAATTAAAATCAATAAAGCATACAAATACAAATAGGACATAGGTTTCTTATCATAGTCAAAAAGCAGTTAACTAGTACTTTCAATTGAAATATATTGTTATCATAAGCTGAATCACATGGCTTTACCCTTAGTTAGAACTTGATTTGGTAGTACTTTATCCTATAGCCAATAGCAGCTCTACCAGGAACAAAAGGTTGGCAAATAAACAAAAACACTCAATGTAATCTAGCAATATAAGCAACAGAGGCTGCAGCCAAAATTGTTGTTGCTGAACACACTATAGCCCATAAGCCCTTCTTCTTATGCGCATCTTCCACCGAATTCTGCAGAAATTTCACTCGCTGCTTCATCTCCTCAACCACTGTCTCCTTGTTTTTAAATGCCTTTCTAATAACTTCCAGTTCTGTTGCATACGTTTCAGTTTCATCCTCAAGTTTCTTTTCTGTAACGGACACTTCATCCATTCCATCATTAGATTGGCATAACAATGCTGCAGTGTTCTTCAACATAGCCAATGCTTTTTGTGAGTCAATGCCAGATGATTCCATTTTGGTCCTCAAATCTTTAATTTCTTGTTGTGCCTCCAAAAGATTCCTTTGCGACATGTCCTTTTCTTCTTTGAACAAATCAAGTTGGCAGTCCATTTCCTTCTTTTCTTGAAACAAATTTTCACGCTCACTCTTCATCTTTGCAAACTCTTCTACAGTCTCTTCAATCCTCTTCTCCATTTCCATAAATTTAGAACCTAAATTAATGCCATTATTTTTTTCTTCATTCAAATCTCTTTGTGCATTGTCCCTCTCAAGCCTCATTTGCTCAAAAGCATCTCTGTAATGGCTAACTTCAGATGCTAATTGATTATTCTCGTCGTCTTTATTTTTTACGGATTCTCGCACTGCAAATACAGCATCCCTTAATCCAACCAATTCCTTATGCAACCCCACAATTTCACTCTCCTTGCTAACTTTAATATCCTCAATCTCCTTTTTCTCCCTCATCAATTTCTTAATCAATCCTTCCTTATCATTCTTCTCAGTATTCAAAGCTTTTATAAGTTTCCCACTCGAATCAGTTTCCTCCATTAACCTCTGGATAGTGCATTCCTTGACTTTCTTCTCTTCCACCAAAGCATCGATCTCCATTTCCATCACCTTCACCTTCTCTATTGCCTCACCAGAACACTTTTCCAACTCCAATACCTTTCCACGCAAAATACCCTCCTTTTTTTGCAAATTTGATATAATCTCATTCAAATTAGTTACATCTTTCTCCAACTTATTAATCTTGACCTTCTGTCCACCTTTCTCCATTTCAATCTCATTCTTCTTCCTTAAAATCTCCTCCATCTCTATGTTTAAATCTTCTATCTCTTTCGCTTTTTCTGCTAATTTATTCTCAGCTAAATCTCTCAAATTTTTAACATCCTTAATTTCCTGCTCTATTTCTTTATTCTGCTTAATCAACTGAGCATAATTTATCTTCAATCTCCTAATCTCCTCCTCTGTCTTTACCTCCTTCTCCTCCATTTCAATCAGTTTCTTTTTCAAGCTTTTTGCCTCTTTCTCCCAGTTATCCACCTCAATCTTCAATAGATCCCTCTCTTGACAAGCCCGGCTCAACTCGTCTCTCTCACTTTCTAGGCTAACCATTAGACCATTCACCTGAGCTTTCAATAACCCATTTTCATTCTCTGTCTTTCCCTTGTCTGTTGCCAACCCCTCTACATCAACACCCATCTCATTCATCCGAGTCTTAATAAAAACACAAAACAAACCCTTCTCTATCTCTAAACAGAGCCTCTCCTCACTAGCCCGAGTCAACCCATTTTCCAAATCTATCTTTTCAGAACCAGTCCGCGCCAACTGAGACTCTAAACCCTCATTTTCTTGCTTTAAAGACTCGAGTTGCTGCCTGCGTTCAAGGGTTTCCTTGAGAAGCATACCATTTAGAGATTTCAAGTTCTGGAGCTTCTCTTCAGGGTCTTCCATGGAGGATCGTTGTCGTGGGTTTTGTTGTTTGCGGGGTTGAGATTGATGGTTAAGTTTCTTTTTAGCCATATATTTGGTGGTGAAGAAAGGATTTGAGAGCTTAGGGTTAGGGTTTTGCTAGGGCATCTATGCTGGGAAAATGAGATAGAGGAGAGGTTGTTGATAATTTAAATTTTGGGCCCAAAGATTGAGACTTTCAGGGCTTTGGAAATTGGGAATGTGAATACTTTTGAAGCTAAAGGGATTAGATTTTGGGTGCGGGTGGCTCTAGTTGATATCCAATTTTATTTTTTACTTCTTTTTTAAATTAATCTAAAACACACACACACACACATATAAAAAATTAAATAATTAATTATTTTAAAAAAATATTGTACCCAAATAATATCTTTATATAACGGTTATTTAAGAAACATGTTGGTTAAAAATCATATTTTTATATAAAAATTAAAATTAATAAAATAAAATTTAATGTTAAATAACAAATGTAATGCTTCTCAAGAAGCATTATATAAAACCCGTTATAATTATGTATGTATGGTAAAATTTATAATTTACACTCAAGACAAAGATGAATACACAATAAATAAATTTAATTTAAAATAGAATGAAATTATATTTCTTTTATTTTTGTTAGAGTGAATTTTAAAGTAAATTCATGTGTAATTAAAGTGAATTTTTTTTATTTATATTAGAGGAAATTTATGTATAAGTGAAGTAAATTTTTTATATATATATTAACGTGAATTTATATGTAATTACAGTGAAAACACATCTATATAAATTCACTTTCATATGAATAAAATTCATATGAATAAGAGATATATATTATTATATTGTCTATATTTTTTAGTAAACCTGATCATATAAGGTATATTGTTAAGTAGAAGGAAATATGCTTCAATGTTACTTAAAAAATCTTTTTAAATTAAAAAAAAAATTGAAAAATTAACAATGATAAAGATGAAAATTTTGGTGAGTAACTGTAGCAGGCCACTCATATTTAAAATAGAATTTTAACTTGAAAAGTTTTGAATCTTGGCAGAAGTCAATCAAGAAGCTTATTACCATAATTTTTTACAATGATATTAAAAGATCAAATACAATCTGCTGTAATTGGAAGCTTTAAAAAGCATGAAAGAAAATATCGTTATGCTTCTTAGTTATTAGTTGAAGATACATGCACTAGCTTTATGTGTTATCACAATTAAGAATAAAAATATGATGAAGGCATATCTTGAGTATCCATAGAATAGTCTATTTTGCTTTATAAATTATATTAAAATAATGTTGTATTTGATATGATGGAATCTGCCTAGCTGGAAACTCACTATCAAATCTGCTTACAATTAATGTTTTCAAAATTCAACCTATTAAAAAATCAATAAAAATAAAATCAGATATTCGATCAGAATTCAATTGATATACATATATGTGTATCTATAATTTGACATTTATTATATATATGATGAAAATAAATATAATTTGACTTTTATTATTTTTGATAAAAAATTAACAAAAAAATCTAACCAGCTCGAATAGAAAAAATCGATCTGGTTTGATCAGTTCACCATTTTTTAATAAATTCTTGGAAAATAAATTTTTGAAATTGACCGGACTAATTTTTGATTTAATTTTTTATTTTTCTGATTCGACCAGCCGGTACGATCCAATTTTGACAACCATGCTTACAACTCTTAAATTAGATAAAATCACAACAATTAATTTACTTCTTTTTGTTTGTTTTTGGTCAAACTCACCTATTTCTCCCATCAAATTGTTTTGAATCAATTTTCCCACAACTCCCCCTTTCCAATCTACTCAATTACTCAATGTTCATTTCCATCTTTGAAAATTATGCCCTAAAATAAATTTTTTTTTTTTTACCTGTAAAACTAAATTTTTATTTTTACCTGACATAACATATGTAAAAAATCAGATTATAATATGATTCTGCCATTGAAAATTTTGATTTATAATATAAAGTTAGGCTAATTAATGTGGTTATTACCATATTATTAAATATAAATTTATTAAAAACCCATTGATAAGCATGTCAATTGTTATTTGTTGCTTAAATTGATTCCTATTAATATATATAAACAACAACCACTCAATATTAATATGATTTATAGTGAAACTAAGAAAAAAAAAAAAAAAAGAGCTTATAAGTAAAACAATTGATTGGTAGAGATAAGAAAGTGCAATTATAGGGTTTATTCACATTAATTCTTCATCATTGCTCATACATTGGATATGATACAAAAAACTCAAGCTAAAATGGCTTACTTATTCAACTGAAAATGGAAAAGGAGCAATGAAGATTGAGAAAAGTAAATTTCCTCTACATATCAAAAATCTCATTACATAGAGAAAGAAATTGATCCTCCAGCTGCAAGAACCTGTCTCTCAAGCTACAATCAAACAATAGCAGATATCAGATTATTGTAAAAACAATGCAAGTTCTCAAGAAGCATGAACTTTTGCTCTTTTGTTTTTCTTTTATTCACTTGCCTTGAGCAGAGTTTCAAGCTTGGTTTTCACCAAGGAAAACTCATGCTTCACTTGTTGCAGACATTTTTGGCAGCTGTAGCAGCCCAATTTTTTTTTTTCATCAGAACATAAATAAAGGCGAACGCTTTTTTTTTATTAGTATTAATTGGAGTTTAAACTTATAATCTTGCAAGTTATAATATCAGTAGTAGTAATGAAGAACATAACATTACCCTTCTGTGTTCTGCTCATCACAGTAATTTCGGAATTTAATGCAGACTTTCTGAACTCTCTGAGCTCCTATGCTTGTTATTTCAAGATATATTTTTTTTAATATTTGAGAACAAATGATGAAAGAATCATAATGAAAAAAAAATATATATATATAATTTTAGGCCAAGATTATATGTAATCTGCTAAATGTGACCATCTGCCAATATTTTTGAATGAATTGACCATGAGAAAAACAAAATTAACTCTGATATATCAGTCTTGTGCTAGGATAAATCCTCTGAGAGCATAATTTTTAGATTGAAACTGACTCGCAATCTCTGAACATGAGTGAAGTATCACTGAGCCGAAATTCATTGCTTAACTGATTGAATATTAATTTGATAAGTTGCTTTTCGTGTCAAAATAATGAATTGAATGAAATCTAGTTGATTAAATACCAACATAATGGTTTAAAATGTGAAACTTTGAGTGCTAAAGGAAAGAAATATCTATAGTGCATGTGCATCTTCTCATTATTGCGATGACTATGAGTGAGTATTAAGGAGATAATAATAGTAGATTTAGCTTATATTTAACAAGGTAAGAGTATTATAAAATGGGTTATCAATGAAATTAATTAAATGGTGTCTTAAGAAGGTAAAAAATAGAGAAATAAACCAATAAAGTACCTTGAACTGCTGCCTTTCAACTGGTGAACATGAGCATCTGTTCTTTTGAAATCTACACTTGGCTGTTCTCTATGCAATAATATAGACTACATTACAATGCTTTATTTAGGAAAAGAATCCAAAATTTCAAAAAGAAGAAATCTCACAGAGCTTTGGCCAATTCATTCAGAAGCCTTTCAGAATCTTCAAAGAAAAGAGAAACAACTTCAACAACAAAATCTGGATTACTTTCATCTTGCAATTGTTGAAGTTGATTAAATTGTTCATCCTAGAATCCCTTTAAAGAAAAGATCTCATCTTTAATAAACCCAAGAAAGAAAAACAAAATTTGGTATATAATGTATAGATATTACTCACCTCATGAAAGAGAGAAGCTGTGTATTCAACTAACTGTCTTTGCAACAGAACTAAACCATCCATTTTAATTAGCTCTGCTTAAAGTTGCTCTGTTTCTTGAAAAGTGTAAAATCAAGAAAACAAATATATATTTGATAGGACTTAATGGTGTCTGTAGCTTTAGATAAATAGATGTGAAAGTCACTCTTTGCCTCTTTGGTCTTTAATTACATCCCCTCCACAGAGTAAATATAATCAAATTTGGCATAGAAGTATTGAATTTATATGATATCATATCGTAAATTAAAAAAAAAAATTAAAATGACAATGTAAATAATTTTGAAAGGATTGATTTATTTCTTTTTATGAAGTTTATATATTTTAATTATTTATTTAATTTTTTAAGATTCATATAATGAATTTCTATTGAGATTCATAGGTAATTAAATAGTTGATATTTACATTAGTTTTATCAAATATAAATTCATGCATTCCCTACAAACAATATGCATCCATAAAGTTGTCTCTGTTGTCTGATTGGGTACAGATATTGGTTGTTTTATAGTATGAAATAATATGGTGAAATTATTTTATACAACATATACATTAACAAGGCATTTCATCGATAAAAATCCCTTGTTAGTAATTTAGCGTAATACTGTATACTATACGACCATTCCATTCACAAGACTCCTTTGATCATGGAATCAATTAATGTCATAAGGACCACTCTATTGTGTTTGTGTGCCTCACATCAATGTGGGGGCCAATAATTTTTGAATAGCAGATTTGCTGTCATGAATATAACTACCATTGCAGGCCACAAGAATACAAATATGTGGAATGTCAGGGTATCCAAAGTCCAGACTTGAATCAATGTTTCCATCTCTGTACCCACACACTCATAATTTCTTGTCCTATTTTTTTGTTCCTACCTCTCTTCCTTTCTCCATTCTGTTTTTTTCTTTCTTTCTTTTTTGGTTTGTTTGGTTATCTGATTAACGTCAGTAAGAAATTGTAGTATATGTTAAGACTTAAAGACCCATCCTTGTCATGGTCAATAATTGGCTTAGAACAAGTTCAAAAAAATACAGAAACACTTCATTCTATTATATAAAAACAAGAATAAGAACAGAACTTTACCAGAAGTAGAACAGTTTTTTATATCCACTTCTAAATATAAATCTAAAGACAATAATGATAATTCAAGGGTTTCCGCCAGACTTGATCAAAATCTCAATTCCAACAAGTTCGAGTTTTAACCCCATTCACTGTACTCGATGTAGTGTTACACTACATTAATAGAAAAGTATAGTCCTGCAAAATCCTTTTGCCTGAGAGAATGATATTCCAAATGCATGCTAGTAGTCAATACCAAATGGACCCCCAATGTAAGTTCCACGCCCTGACAGTTTTCATACTTTTCCGGATGAGATAAAATTTTTAGTTCTATAAAGAATCCAAACATTTGATCCCGCGTACAGAGTAAAAACAAAAACTTCAATTTCAATCCACGAGAGCATATCAACACTTCGAAAACAGCTGTTTAAATTGTCGTGCATCTTTACAAACAACTGGACACTTCAATTTTTTTTTTTTCATTTCTATTTTCTTTTCTTTTCTTTTCTTTTCTTTTTTTCTTTTTTCCTTTGAAGAATGAATACACAGCACAGAATGAACCTTTCCACACAAATCATTTGTATTATGAATATCAATTTACAGCATGTACATGAGAATTAGAAGAGAAGAAGCCAGCCATTTGCACTGGCAAATCTTGAACTAATCAGTCAGTAACATTCCCAATGTTGAGAGGATATTAACTGCAACTTTTATCAATTAGTATCTAACCCTCCAATAGGCTGTCCCCTTTGACCATCCTTTGCACCATAAATTAAATGAACTGGAAGGTGCAATTAATTCAGCAGAAACTTGAAAAGGAAGAGACACATCAACCTGCAAGCCAAAAACAGAAAGGAAATTTCAACATATTGGAATGAACAAAGAATAAAGTTAATCGATCATTCTCAGTCTCTGCAATATAGTTAACTGAATTAAATGTTATTAACAACAAAAATATGATTCAGAGAAGAAAGAATATATTATGCTAAACACAAATTTAAAAAGAGCAATTTTTTTCCAAGTTCTCCACAAGATCCCCAGTAAAGTTAGCACACACAAATCAAGCAATAAAATATGATAATCAGACTACAACCAGAATGACCCTTCTTTGAGATTTGTTCATATAAATGGAATTATGATAATCGCAACGGTGCAAATTCTTGTCTGATCTAATGTCAAAAGATCCAATAATCCTAAATCAAACCTACATCCTATTCTAAGCAAATTCAATTTACTTAAATTGCCGTCTACAAATTTTTCTTGTATAAATGTTATTGACGGCCCCTTCTCTGAATGTGCAATATAATGTAGACAGAAATTTCAACAATGACAGGGACCATCAGCATCTAAAGTTTCTTTTGATACTTCCATGAGATAGTATAAAAATATACAGATGATACTTTCAGTATCCTACCTTCTTCAGAGAAAGCAAAAACACCTCCAAGCATGTCATCATTGTCACCATCTTCTTCAGATTTTTCTAGATCACAAGGACCACCGTTGTTGTCCTCAAAACTAACTTCTGTTGATTCACGACATTTAGTTAAGATTGATACGTTACAGTAACCCTCTTGAAAAAACTGCTCAAAATCCAAAGAATCATTTGTTGGCCCCTCATCTATAATGTTCATACTCAAGTCAGAACGATTTGAACTTGTGTTTGAAGCTTCACTGGTAACACCACTGCTTGACGACTGAACTTCTTTTGCAATTGTTCTTCCAGGAGAATGCGAGCCATTTGTTAAAGATGTTACGTTACTATCCATAGAATTGCTATCCTCAGGGGAAGTACCCATTTGGGATTGTTTGAAAGAAACTGAACCACTATCTTTGTTAATAGAACTTTTATATGGAATAGGAGATGCAGAAACAGAAATCCCTCCTTCACCAACAGTAGCATTATCAGATTGGAGAGTAAGTGGATAAAATTTTGCTGATGATCCTGGTGAAAATGCCAAGAATAAAAATAAGCCACATCATTTTTTAAAACAATCAAACATTCAGAATTGCAGCAATTGCCATACCCCCATTAAAGCTTTCAACCAAGCCAGTTGAGACCAACTTAGACTGGGAAATAACAGTATCTTCTGACTCTTTAACTTCATGAGAACCAGTCGAGGAAGTTGAGTATCTTTCACCACTAAGACCCCTGTAGAAAAAACAACAAATAAAGATCATTTGCTGAATGGAATATTAAAGAATATTTTGTCCTTTAGTGGATATTCCGTGCTATCTGTCAATTAAACAACAAATAAAGATCATTTGCTGAATGGAATATGAAAGAATATTTTGTCCTTTAGTGGATATTCCGTGCTATCTGTCAATTCCCCGTTATCACCACATACACCAACCAGCACAATTTTTTTCTCCGGATGCCATGAATGATGTACTTGGTCAAAACACAAGTCCAAGAAACATCAATATTTTCTAAAAGATTAGGAAAATGACACACTGAACCTTTATGTTATAGAATACAGATTTTAGATGAGTAAATCAACTCCAACAGGCGTGGGTGAAATTATTTTCCTAAAATCCCATATCAAAATTGAGAAGAAGAGACCATTCAATAAATCTAGCCACTGTGATGCACTCAAAGGAAAGATGAATGGAAACATAAAGGCCCATGTCAGAGAAAACACAGAAAGCGACGACATTTATCATTTCATAGGATCTCCATAAGCAGACAAATTACCAAATGCAAAAGTAATTGACAAAAATACCAACATAAGATATAAGATTTAAGCAGGAAGCATTATGAAGGAGTTGTCAGTTGTTGGGCACTTCTGTTAAATAATTATTCAGCTGAAACAAGCTTTATATGTGTTCTCTTCCCTCTTCCTCAAACAAGAACTTTTATGCGAGTAAGGGACAGAATTGTTGTCCGTCCACCAGCATAGAAACTGTAAGCTGATGTGACCTGATCTTGAGAATAATCAATTAATTAATAGCCCTTTTTTCAATATCTAAAAATGCTAGAATCCCAAACCCAATAAATTCTGATGTGCATAAACCACTTCCTTGTTGGCATTGTTAATGCCCTTAAGGTTTTAATTTTTAACTTCAAAACTTCTTAAACATATGTCTGCCAACACCTATTCAAAAATTCTTAAACATGTCTGCCAACACCTAACCTGTACCAGTATATCTGCTATTGATAACCATACTCTGAACCCAATACGTAATGAAATGCAGCTAACTGAATCTTTTTACTCCTGCCTATGCTTAAATGAGAGAATTTAAGGACAAACATTATGGAAAAACTGAAACTCTTAGCTAGCCTAAAAGCATAATTATAGAATCAACATAAATTTGCTCAAGCCAATGCTTTGTATTCTCAAAATGTTGCATAGAAGCCAAGTAAATTGGATTTTAACAGTGTATAATTCTATGCATAATAACAGTAAAGACGAATTCAAATCTTAACAACTTACCACTTAAAATTTTGAACAACAGAAGTTCATGCTTCCAGTAGAGACACAAGTAATCTATCTTATACTAGAAGTCATTATGATATTTCTGATTCAAGTAAGATTGGAGGGGAGAATTATGTGAATCTGTGGCAAAAACAGAAGGCCAAAATCACTGCTACTTAAAAGGAGTTCGCAAAGCTCTGACTAAGAGGCATACCAAAGGAGCACAGACTCACACTTCATTCTACCAATGCATTGACAGAATGACAAAAAAAAAAAAAGAATTACCACCAGAATTAATGACTAAAGCAATCTCTAGTAATAGTTATTACATGGTTGTCAAAATGCAGAAAACACGTGAATGTACCTGTCATTCCAATTAGGGAGAGTCCTGTGAAAATGGGCAAAAACAGGTAATAAATCCTTCCGCTTAATTTCAACCTCTTGCACTGGAACCTTCTCTACTTCAATCTCCCCGCATGCATGATCTTGAATGACATTCTGTTCTGTGGCTTCAAGATGACTGATCTTGTAGAAATACACCTGAACAACAAATGAATCAAATATAAGCAAGTTTAAAAATGACAAGCTGAAATATCTAGCAATTACATAATGAACAATACCTTAGATTTATGCCAAAGCGGGACCCTCCATGAACACATCTGCAGCTCTGCATTGGAAAGATACAAGTGGGATGGATCATGGGACTTCAACGATTCCATGTGCTCTTCATCATCTTCACAATCAGAAGTTTCCATGGTCAGATCTGTAGTTTCTAGTCTGCCTAGAGTAATTCCGGAAATAGATTCCTCGCTAGTAGGCCAATCTGCTCTTCGGCAAACATCCCACCACTGGACAGATTCAACATTCACTTGCAATTCCTCATCTTGCACCTGCACTGAAGAACCTTGTCCAATTCTCGAAGCAACTTCATTGGACTCTCCCCCTATTGCTGACAGCAATTTATATTGAACTAGATGACCACAAGGAGTATAAACCAATAAATGGTCCAACGCATTATTGTTTTTCAAGTGAGCAGGTTGCGAATCTCGTGGTACACAGCTATGGAAAATTGCAGCGATAGCACCAGATGGAACTGAGCTCTTTCCTGCTGCAGAAGATGCAGCATTGCTAACTGTGTTGAGCCAGCCAGAGTTATTATTCTTTATTCTGCTCACCACTGACAAGGTAACAGTTGGAGGTGGTGGTGCAGAAAAAGGCTGTCGGTTTACCATGAATGATGGAGTAAACCACCATGGTAGAGATAAAATTGGCAAAAGGCTAGGTCCATCTACATATGAATTGTGAATTTGAAGAACATTCTCACCGCCAAAAGGGGAAAGCACAAAAATATGGCAAGTTCCCCGGGATGAAACAATGGCTATCCACTGACTATAATGACTAAAGCAAATGTCTTGTATCACCTGAATAATAAACACAAATAAAAAATATCCATGAACTTACAAAAAAAAAATAACAATGTCTGAAAAACAGAGGAAGCTGAAACATACAGCTGAAGTAATGCCGCGATGGAGCTTATAAAGGTGCACATGGGAAGAGCTCCAATCATAACTCTTAGTGCCTGATCCCGTTTGAGAGGAGGATGGCATAATCCGAAAAATATTTATGTTGTTCCCATGAATTGAGGCAGTAACCAGAAGTGTATCACTTGGATCAAAACAAAGAGCAGAAATTGGACTAGTATGAGCTCTAAATTGTGATATCACAGCTCTGGAAACAAAATCTTTCACAACAACCTGCAATATGCCACTTGAATAAGAGAGAAAATTCTCAACATAAGTGATTACTAAGTACTATCAGGACATGCATTATTTCATATAATAGTATTATTAGAAAACTATCACATCCCTCTGGTGCTTGGTATGACTAAAAATTATTGAGCTATATTAGAACTCTCAGAAGATCCTTTTCTCCAGGGAACTTGAACTTAAATGCATAATCCACAGGAAAAATGAAACACATGAGCTAAGATAAAAGCAATTAAATTTCTTTTCCAGGTCACATAAACTTTTATGCTTCATTTAAAATTTGAGTTCTCAGCTTGCTTAAAACTAACCATTCCAGCATTATCTGTTTCTGCAGAATGTGCTGCACCCCGACTGACTTTCCAACTTGAATTTGAGTATACAGGAGAACTAGAACCATCGGGGATAAGTTCTTGACAATATCTAGACAGAGTCTTGTAACCCATGTCTCCCAAATTTATTAACCCAGAAGCTATCTGCTTACTAGATTCCAGGGCATAACGAGCCATGAAACTCCCACTGCCTGGTGAAGTTGATGGACTGACACGCAGAGGAGGAGTAAGGCTTTGTGGACTTAAACGGCCCGTATTCGACACCAGTGGATTGTCAGAAGCATATGCTAACCACCTGGGACCCACAGCCATTGGACCATATCCAATATTAACCCCACCAATTCCTTGACCTCCGAACTGAGGGACAGGGTAAGTGAGGACACTGAATTTGTTCTCGAGAGTCAGAGCATCAAAGCAGTATATCTACCAGCATAATGTGAAAAAATGCATTAGCTGAGTTAAAATTGGTTAGGTTCAACTACTAATTTAGCCAAATTAAACTAACATAATCGTCAATTTAGACAACAAAATGCTTCCAGCAACAAATGTCTCGAGTAAGTGGCAGTAGTCCTGCAATCATCCAGAGTCTGACTCTTATGGTTTTCAAAGTAACTAGTGAAAACTAACCTCAAACACAACTGTATTTGGTGTTACTTGGAAACATCTAAAATAAACTTATCCTTACTTGTGTTGAAAGGCCCACGGCCACGATATGTGGACTGCATCTAACCATATACACTGTTGAACGAAATCTCAGAACATGAACATAATTATGAGATCTTAGAGAGTAAAACCACACAGTTGTAGGAGAAATGGAAAGGTTTCCCATTTGAGGCTCGCTATAGCCATCTTTGACCAACCCATTTCTCCCACTAAGCATTGGGCCTGAGCTTTTGGATTCACCACAACGCGCAACCAAGAGCAAAGGATGTGATGCTCTGAATCCTTCACAGCCCTCAGATTTTGCAGGGAGGGGCTGAATCTGTAAAAATGTAACCGGAACATCACGCTTTGAAACGATTTCAGTGACATTAGATGAATTGTCAACATCAATGACTTGAAAGCCATTGGAGTACCCAAGTAGGAGAACATGTTTAAAGGAAGATGGACCAAGCTCTAATCTGTCAAAGGAAGCCCAAAGTACCTGTTTGGCCATAAAATTTCACATCAAATTCCTAGACACAAGACGAGCAAAAAATAACAAAGGTATTGAAATAAAATGTTGACCTTAAAAGGGTTCTAATTGATTTAGAGATTCATCAAATAACATAACAGTCAACTTGAACAAAAGGTATTAAAATGTCCCTAGACCCTAAATCCTTTGCTTCGTATCTCCTCTTGCGCTATTTGTTAGCCTCTAGAAATAGATCTTTAATACCGAGTCAACAATTATTCAAAAACTTTTATCAGATTCATCTGAACCGGACAGCGTCAAATAGACAATTAAAGTGAGAAAAAAAGAAAAACCTTACTTCCATGAATATTTTAGTTCACAAATAGAATGTAGAATATGTTTTATTCTTGCGAATAAAAAAGAACAAAATGAGGGATCATGAGCCCTATCTCATGCACTTCCATTTCCACCAAAACAGACATTAGCCTTCCAATTAGGCACAGAACATTAAGACCTAAAGTATACTGATGGTGAGCAATTGATCAATTAATTTCATGAGAAATTATGTGGTTCGAGTTCTTAGATTTCTTCATCCGAGAATAAAAACTAATCTTATGGTCAAACATTAAAAATTTATACTACAATGAATTCATCAGGAAATCTTAACTAATTTTAGAAGGCCCAAACCATTTTGAAAAGACAAAATCGAATATCCTTTTTTTCCCCAATAAAACGAAGCTAAATTGAAGAAAATGAAAAAAATTTAATCACTCAACATTACAATATAACTAAAAACGGAAATGAAATAAGCCATCATCAACTATTTCACTTGGTCAAACGTATATTTTAATCTGCAACAATTTTTTTTTTCTTTAGCTTTCTCAGCAACCAAACAGATTTCACTTCTAAAGTTCGTGAAATTAAAATCACACAGAAGTCCAAATTTTCCATTTCTAAAGTAACCAAGCCAATCCAACACGGTAATAATTAAATTTCGCAAAATAGCTGCATAAACTAAGAACGCATTTATAAATACTTTATAAATAAAAAAGAAAAGGAACCTGGTCTTTGTGGTCCTGGTTATCACTGGAGATAGAAGCGGCGACAGAAGCGCTGGCGGACCGGACACCGGAAGAGGCGGTTTTAATGCAAGAGGAAATAAATTTCAAATTTGGGATAAAGCGATTGCTGTTACTCTTACTATTATTATTTCCCTTACTAATATTCTTCATAATAAATGAAAACACTATCCGGAATTATTCAGCCCAAAAATACCGGCCACCAGGAAGTTAACAGAGAAAATGAAGTGAAGCCACCGCAATCGGTTATAGCATAAAGAGTTGATTACCGATGAAGAGAAATTGAAAGAGCTCCGGCAAGAAATTGGATTTTCGATGGTGTTTGGTGTGGTAGTTTTGACCTGAGAGAGAGAGACAGACAGACAGACAGAGACGGTTCTTTGCTTTTGTAATGTGTTTTCCTGATGACGGAAATCTGATTTTTAAAAAATAAAAAATAAAAAAATAATAATTTTTTTCTTTTTGCTTTTAGGATTAGTGTTCTGTGAGTTTTGGGTGTTGATTGCACTGAAAGCAAATTTGGAGAAATGTAAGAGGCATCCTATGAACTTTAGCTAAATTTCATTCCTGTCCCTAAAGGTTTACGGAATGACAATTCTGTCCACTATTGGCGGTATTTTTATCTTTTTAAACCGTCTAATATTCATTTATTGTCAATCCTAATGGAGCTAGACGAAAAAGATAATTTTTTTTTTAATATTTATTAAAAATATTTTATTTTATGATTATAATTTTTTAAATAATTTACAACTTTCTATTTAAATAACTATTAACTAATTTTGTAAAAATAAAAGTTATTTTTTATAAAAATTAATTTAAATTACAATTAAAAGATATTTATTGTAATGATTGAGTACAGTTAGTATAAAAGATCCGTTAACTAAATTAGATATTTTGGCATATAAACAAGATGGTGTCATTTAGTTAACCGAATGGCATGATGGCGTCATATAATAGTTAATGACAATTTTGAGAAAAAAACAGGAGGAGCAAAAGGCAAATAGTAGAAATTAAGAGGGATTAAATTGATATTACAGAAAACGTAAAATGACAAAAAATACTAGACATTAGTTAAGTTACATTACTACAGGGAAGGATGAGAATATCTTAAAATCAAGATGCCGAATTACAGCTTATAATCTATTTTATAATTTTTTTTTTCTTTCCCAATTTGAGTGGTTGAGAGAGATTATTGTCTATTTTTATATTATAATTTTTTGTATATTATATTTTAAAAATTTAAAAAATTTTATAAAAATTATATTTTAATAATATTTGATATAATAAATTTAATGTTATTTTTTATGTTAAATAAATAATAAAAAATTATATTATATATACGTTAAATTTAAATCATTAAATATGATATATAAAATTTATAATATATTTTTTATATCATTAAATTTATTATATTTATTAAATTATATTTATAAAAAATTTTAAATTTTAAAATATAATACATAAAAAATTATTGTGTAATACACCATAACTCCCTAGATCCAGATTTTAGGGGCCGTAGATTATGCGTTTTTACAGCTAGATCGAATTTGGCCGCCGTAAATTTTGGAAAAAAATGATAATAATAATTATTACTAAATTGACGAGTATGTCTCTGCTTTTGCAGAAACATACACGATGTATGAAAGAGGAAAATACTATGACAAGTGTCCACTTTCTCAGAGGGAATCAATTTTCCGTGTTCCCTTTTTTTTTTTTTTTTTTTTTTTTTTTAATTTTTATATTTAAAATTTAAATGTTATATTATTAAGTAGGTGTTTGAAAAAAAAAATTATATAATTATTAATTTTTTTTTATCAAAAATTACATTTAATATGTTTAATATTTTTCTTTAGTGATAACTATTAGGTGTTATTCTGTTTCAATTCAAAATTTTTTGAAATAAAAGTTTCAATTTGAAATTTTTTCAAATAATTTTTAATTTATTTAAATAAAATTATTAAATTAAAATATTAAAAATAATATTTAAATAAAAAATAAATATTAATATTTATTTTTAATGACCGTTTAACATATTTTAATAATAATTATTAATAATTTTATTAAATATTTAATAATAATTAAATTAATAATTAACAACTATAATAAATAATTAAATTAAATGAAAAATAAATAATTAATAATATTATTATTTTTTTGGGTTTTAAATGATGTCACGATACATTTAGTTGAAATGTTTATGAGATTAAAAAAAATATGAAATATTAATACAGGATAATGATTCTTATTTGAATAATGTTTCAAATTCAAGTGTTTCCCATCGTTAAAGCAAAAATAAAAATCATATATATATATAAGATAAAGAGTGCTACTTATATGTTAAAAAACTTAGATTAGATACCTTTAGGAATAAAGTTATAATTAGATTTATTTTCAAAAAAAAAAAAAATTAAGTGTAGGATATAATTACGGATTGAGGGGGTTACTGTGTATTTTTACACAGCAGTTCTCATGTATCTAATTTTAGGAATATAAAAATTTTTATAAAAATTTATAAAAATTGTTATTAGATAGTGTTTCATATAATAAATCTAATGATATATTTTTTATACTAAACAAAAATCAAATGGATAGAAAAAATGCATTATAATTTTTATGTATTATACTTAATAGTCTAAATTTAATATATTTATAATGATTTTTAGCTATCAATTTTATTTTTATTTAGCATAAAAAATATATTATTAAATTTATTATATGAAACACTATCAAATTATAATTTTTTTAAATTTTTATAAAAAATTTTAGATATCTAAAATTAGACACATAAGGTGCTGCTGTATATAATTACATCAACTTTGTTTATATAATAAATAGAATTTAAACTGTTATCATTTAAAAAGTACTCATGAATTAAAATTTTTTAATCAATTTTTCATGTTACATTAAATTTATTATTATTAATTTTTTTATCAAATGTGAACATTTTGTGTTGATATTGAGAAATTTTATTCAGAAAAAAAAAATCAAAATGTTGCTCAATCCAAATAAATAAGCCCAAATCAATATGACTATAAATCTTGCCAACCCATGTCACATTTATAAGATGATCCACAATAGACTTCAACCAAGCCCAAGAAAGTTTCTCTTCTATATAGAACTTCTCATAGTCTGAGAAAAACCTTATTATATATATACAGAGATGATAGTAATGGAAAGACAAAAACAAAAACAAATAAAAGATGTTTTGTTCCATCTGACAAAAAATTAGAGAATCAGAAATATTTATGTGTAGCTAAAAGTTCTGATGCCAATAAAGAGAAAATTGTTCTTAATATATGTAACTATAAATAACTAAATAGGATAACTGAATCTCCAATAATTTTATTGCTAATATAATTATATTATGTAATAATTAAAAGCTTAAATTTATTATGCATAAACAAACTTATATACTATAATTAAATTTTTTATGGTTGAAAATTTATGAATAATTAAATACAACAATTAGAAAATTTACATTTTAAATATATAAAGATAGTAAATTCTTAATTAATTATATATAATAACAAAAACTTTTATGTTTAGAAAAGAATAGTGGGTAGTGACATTATTGATCATAAAAGGAAATGAAGAATGATTTCTTGTCCTCTTTGCAATAAAATAGACAAACACAAACATTAAAAAAATCAAAATCTTAAGAAATTACCTACGATCTAACTAAAATAATAAAGAACTTATAATTTTTAAGTGAAGTCTGAGTTTAAATCATTTCTCAATAATTAAACGTGTGATTCATTATAAAATAATGTAGTATTTCATAAATTTTTTTTCTAACACTAATTATTAATATTATGATTTTATAAAAATAATCTAATTATGCAAAACACTTAAAAATTTATTAAGGAATTGATATAATACCATTAAGAGTTGATTTGACCATATAAGAAAATGTAGAAAAATCATTTAAATCATATAAGAGCAACAAAAATGTCAATAATTATATTAATTTAATTTTCAAAATTTGTTTGAACATTAGGGAAAATTAAACTTAAATTTATTATTCACATCGTATATGTAATCCGCATTAAGTTATAGTTAAACATGCTAGTTTCCAGAATTTTGAATGCGATGAATAAGATTTATAGCTACATTATTCAAAAACCATGTCAAGAATTTATAGATTGATTGATTAATTCAAAATAATAAATAGAGAAATAATGAGTAATGTGCATTAATGTGAACAGAAATAATTAAATACATCTTAATGATCCTAAAGTTTGTAATGTCAAAAGATTTGGATTATTTGCACGCTAGAAATTTGAAGACTAATGCCAACATGTCAGTTCTAGTCTTCATTTTGGCCACAAGAAGACGTTTTTGGAGTCCATATCTCATTTAGAAGGTGTTTGAATAGAAAGCTAAACGCTATAAGTTGTGTTTTAGGAGGAAGTTAATGAATTTTGTAGTTTTTGAAATATTTGGGTAAAAAAAGAAAACTTAATTATTTTTAATATTTAACGCAATTTTTAAAAACTGGGGGAGAAACTTTATGATTAACGCTCGTTTTTAACAAAACTGATTATTTTAACAAAACGCTAGTTTTTATCCAAACACCCTCTTATTACAAGATTGAATCCTCAAATACTCCCTATATGTCACAGTTTTGACTTCGCTCTGTTGGAAAATTATTGTGAATTAAGTTAATTAACATCAACTTATCTCATTTTGTCAAGAAATATCCTTAATTATCTTTAAATATTTTCAAATAGATTTTCAACTAATCTCGGATTAAAATTAGAAGAACATTTTAATATATTTCTAAAAACGGAGAGACTCGTTAATAATATTAATATAAACTAAGAAATAAAATAGTAATTTGTACTAGATAAAATTATAAAATGTAATTTTTATTTATTTCAAAAATTTCTCTTTCAAAGTATAAATTTTTTAGTATAATACAATAATTAACAATGAAGTATCAAACAAAGAGTCCTCTTGAAAGCTAATTTGATCAAGTCAAACATAAATAATACATTACTAATCAAAATTCAAAACTTCACTATAAATAAACCTATAAAAGGTCATATGCGCTTCAAATGTAAGTGCCAATAACTTGCTATTCTGTATAAAGACAAATGAAGATTCTTTGTTTTTAAAATTCAGTTAAAGACCCGTTCCGATTCTTACTTGTAGCCAATTCACTACCCGCCGAAACCGGCCATTGATTGCAATTTGTAATTGAAGTTCAAACATTAAGGTTGAGGTTAAGTTTAAAGTCAGGATTTCCAATTCCCATTTAGGCCTAAAGCAAAAACAAAAATCATGGTTTTCAAATCCAACCAAACCTTAGTTTAGAGGTATGTCTCTCTTCCCATCCATTTTCTTTCAATTATTACTATTTGTCTTAGCATTTTCCAATTTCTCTTTCTCAGCTGCTAATTGCCACAAAATCTCAAGAAGAAAACTTACTACTGAATTAGCCTCCTCCTCCTCCTGTCCATTTAACTTCATTTTTCTTCGTGAACTCGCTGGGGATGCTCCTGTCAGGCGTACTCTTATCGATGTTCCTACCCAATGTAAATACATAAGACAAGGAATTGTTTTTGTTCGATCAGAGTATCTTCGAACCAATGGATACTTTGTTCCTCCTGTAAACACTTTACAGGCGTGTTGGGACTCGTATCGGAGCTTAGTTGGCGAATTCTTGCAGGATTTCGATATTCAAACCACTTGCGGATACCATCCTGAATGGATTTCAGAGACTTATATGAACATTACAACCAAGGTGCAGTTTGAAAGCCTAATTCCCAATTCAGAATTGCAAGAAATGAGGGGTTCTTGTAATCAATCATTGGATAATAGCTTCGTTTGTGAATCTTGTATTGATACATTGTCAAGTATTGAAAAATTCCTCCAGGGTCCTCAAACGGAGAATGGCTCGGATGCTTCTGATTATTTGTTTATGTATGCAGCTGCTTTTAACAATAAGCTTGGACCGAAAGATTTGGCAACTGCTAAATGCTTATTCAGGCTTCAATTTTCTACAGGATTTACCTCCAACAAGCGCCACAAGCCTGTAATTTTCGGTGTGCTTTTTGGTACCATTACTGGAGTCTTGGGGTCTTCTATTGCGGTGTCGTTAATTTGGACGCTGCATAAGAAATGTGGGAAAAAACAGAACAACTCTGTTTCTGATGAGACTAGTTTAGACTTTGGATTAGAACTTCACACTAGAAGTTCTAATTTAGTCAAATTCAGAATTGATGAAATTAGAACCTCTACAATGAATTTCTCAAGAAATAATCTTATTGGGAAAGGAGGTTATGGAAATGTTTACAAAGGGATATTACCTGATGGATCTCAAGTTGCATTTAAAAGATTCAAGAATTGTTCTGCTTTAGGTGATGCAGCATTTGCACATGAAGTGGAAATCATTGCAAGTGTTAGACATGTCAATCTTGTTGCTTTAAGGGGCTATTGTACTGCAACAGTTCCAATGGAAGGTCACCAAAGAATCATCGTATGCGATTTAATGCATAATGGAAGCCTCTATGATCATTTATTCGGATCAGAAAAGAAGAAACTAAGCTGGCCTATTCGTCAGAAGATAGCCATTGGAACAGCTCGCGGACTAGCTTATTTACACTATGGAGTAAACCCTGCAATTATTCATAGAGATATAAAAGCTAGTAATATACTTCTTGATGAAACACTTGAACCAAAAGTTGCTGATTTTGGCTTGGCAAGGTTCAATTCACAAGGAATGACACATTTAAGCACAAGGGCAGCTGGAACTTTAGGCTATGTTGCTCCAGAATATGCATTATATGGGAAATTAACGGATAGAAGCGATGTTTATAGCTTTGGAGTCGTTCTTCTTGAACTTTTGAGTGGAAAAAAAGCATATGAAATCAATGATGAAGGAGAAGTTTGTTTATTGACAGATTGGGCTTGGTCTTTAGTGAAGGAAGGTAAAGCACTAGATATTATAGAAGAGAGCATGCCTGAATTAGGTACGCCGGAAGTTATGGAGCAATACGTTCATATAGCTGTGGTTTGTGCTCATCCAATACTATTTGCGAGGCCAAAAATGGATCAGATTGTCAATATATTGGAAATTAAATTGCAATTAGTTCCCTCGACTTTTGAAGCTTATATTGGTGTTTCTAATCGTGGAATTAGCGATGTTAGTTCAAGGTATATGTCTTGTTCTTCCATTACAAGTTATGAAGAAAATTTAGATAACAAGGATACACAAGAAACCTTCACTGTGCTAATTGTCTAGTTAATTGTTTTATAGTAAATGGCTTTTTTTACCCCCACTTGTACGATTGGTCCATTCTTTTTTATTGTTTTCCTCAATAAAGAAATGAAATAAGTTTTATTTCAAACTTGGGACGCATCATGCAAATTCATTATTTTCCGATAAAGAATTGTCTCTCTAATATGCAATTCTGCCATACTTAAATTATGGTAAAAAGTGATTAATCCAAATTATTTAGATAGTAACTTAGTAAAAAGTGATTAATCTAAATTATTTAGATAGTAACTTATTAAATTGTATAAACCATTTATATTCTTTATCCACAATCAATGTGGGATGTTAGCTTGGTGACATTGATAAACTGGTTTGGTTCTTGTTTTTTATCCTTCACTTTTAATTTTCTTATGGATTGGAATTCTTATAGTTAAGTTCTCTATTACAACTGATTTATTGAACTCATGTTTAAAGTTTGGTTTTTATATAGGAGAATGTGATTAGGGAGGGTGAGAATCACTTTTATAATGTCATGTTATTTTCTTTTCTTTTTCTTTTTCTTTTTCTTTTTCTCTCTTTTACTTGTCTATATCATTTTAAGTCTCATCATCCTATTCCATAATTTAAATTTTAATTAAATTCAAAATAATTAAATGATAATTTAATATTTTAATTAACAGAGTGATGTTTAAAAACGATATTTTAAGTTTAAATCTCATCGATAATACAATAATGTAATATTAATTATATATATATATATTTATGTACACCTATATTTATACATCAATAAATAAGATAAAATGAATTGATTATATAAATTTGGACTGAAATTGATTCAAATGTTAATTGACAATACAGGCAAAGACAGAGATTAGTATTTTTGGATTATTTTATTTAATAAGATACTAGTAAATTAAAACAATGGGTAACTACCCATTTAAACGATAGTTACTTTTCTGTTGTGCCGTCTCCACATGGAAAACTACCAACTGCCTTTTCAATGATCCTTCAAAGAGAAAACAGATTATGCGTTGCTTACGACACGTCGTGTTGGAGTTTTTCTGTGTTAAACGGCAAGCAACTACCATTTAAACGATAGTCCTTTTTCCGCGTTAGATATGTTCCATCTCGGCAAACACGACGGAGTGTCTTTTGAACGGTCGTTTACAGAGAAAACAGATTATGCATTACTTACGACAGAGCAAAACCCTAATTCCTCTTTCAATTTTGGTATTTGCTACAAACCCCAAATGCCCTAGAGATATGAAGGAGCCAGCGTAGATGGAAAAGTGTTGTGGAGATTTTTTGCGATGTTATGTGTAACAGTTAGGTACCAATGCCAAGTGGTTCCTTTTCGACAAGTCGTTTTTGTCCTGCAAAAAGCCATGCCCTACTTGGCAGCTGGAAGGTAAAGCTTATTGGTTGTGCCTAATAAAGAATAAGAATATAATGATGGTGATGTTTGTTTCTGAATAATTAAAACAAAATAAATTTCAAACATGGCCAAGATTTTGACTTGTAGATGAGTCCACCATCTACCCTGAAGTTTGTTGAAATGTTTTCCAATGGTAATTAAATATAAAACCTCATACGATCACTCTCTGATTCCAAGTCACTTTAACCTGATTTAGGGAGCAAAGCATACGATCCAAAACAAAAACAAAAATTGATAAGCATAAAAGGATCCATGCATTAGATTAATCCCAAGTGAAAGTTAAGGACAAGAATTAAATTGATGGAAGGAGGAGAAATAACATGGTCATCACTAGTTGATGCTGATCACACACAACAGTATTCCTCTTCCATCATTTCTTTGTTGGTCTTCATCACTTAAGTTGCTGTTTGTGGGTCCTATGTTTTTGGAAATGCAGTAAGTTTTGTTATATTTCTTCCATTTCTATTTTTTGTTTTGTGTTTTGTTGCATAATATTTTCCAGGAACATTTTTCACATATACTGCCATTAATAGTGCGGATGTTGTTTTCATTGCTAAGTTGATACCTGAGGCTAAAGGAAGAACACTGGAGGAAATCCAAACATCAATTACAAATGGTGGGCAATAAGGACGATTTGTGATATGTTTTCAGATTGGGTCTTGTGAGTTGTGGCCTTCTATGTAGCCTTCCCTATGGTTTATTGTAATATAGGACGGTAAATGGGACTGTAATAGCCTGAAATCCAATGCGCACGGTCTGAAAATTTTCCGGTTGAACTTCAAATGAATTTGAGCAGGGCCGAGTTTGGCCAATAATTTTGAACTAGAATTAAATCCATGAAATACTGTTTGAGTTGACATGGCTTGCCACTTAATCTTGGCCTATATTTATGTCTGCTGGTAAATCTTGACTGCCTATGGAGATGCAAACCTGGAAGGACAAGTAGGTAGTATAAAGGCTTGTATAAATGCCTTTTAGAAAACACCTATATATATTCGGAAATTTATAAAGGTAATGAAATGTGACAATTTAAAATTTTATCCTCTTATATTTCTATACGTTTATATGCGCCATATTATTAATAAAAAATTATTGACTATAAAAATACTTAGATAAAAAATTATATAGAGCACATGAAGATATATGAGACATAAAATAAAATATCAAATAGAACAGAAGATCCTAATTGCTTATAGAATTAATAATATTATAACGGTCTGTTTATATGACAATGATATAAATCTTGAATTTGGATTTGAATCAAATTTATTATTTAAATCATTAAAATTAATCGAATTTAAATTTAATTCAAATATTCAATGAAATCCAACCCTTTAAAAAATTAATATTTTAAATATTTTTTTATCTAATTATTTCAAATTTACGACCTTCATTTTTAATCTAAAATCTCTATTATTTTTCAAATTTAAAATTTAAAATTTCAAATTCTTTACACTTTCCAAATAAAAAATTTATAAATTATAGATTTGAAATATGATATTTGAAATTAAAATTTTAAATTTAAATTTATAATACAAAGTAAATATATTTTATTATGAGCTATTGGCCAATGATGTTGGGTTGAGGTAAAATATGTAGATAAATTATACAATTCATATATCAGACAGAAAATAAATATAAATAATTTTTGCAGAATCTGAGACTTCTTAATCCCCAGAGTGTCAAGCCTAGTTATCCCGGCTGTGTCATCATTGTTAATAAATCAAATCTTGATTAGTAATTTTTTTTTCTTTAATAATTTTCAATGTATATGAAAAAAAAGAAGAAGAAGAGAGCAAAATGTAAATGGAAGGTAGATTAAGCATATCTCTTTCCTGAAATGCATTACACATTCTAAATTGCATTAATTTATAAATAAAAAATAAAAAACTGAAATGTCTTGTTTGTGTACAAACACAATCCAATGTTTAACACATCTATATATTTGCTGGGTAGATGGGCAAAAATTGTACTGAAACGTGTCAACCAAACGGTCAAATTATTGCTCTTTCTCTCTCTCTCTCTCTCTCTTTATATATATCTATTTTTTTTCTCTGTTTTTGTATTTAGGAGGGCTAATTAAAGCACAAAGGAAGAAGCAATAACGAGATTAGTTACTTCTTTGGGAGAAACAGAGATGAATGAGATTGGAGAGATCAATGGCCATGCTACAGTAGCTTCTTCTTCCTCTATCACATTTAATCTCGTCTTCACTTCAATAATCATTGTTTGTGGTTCTTTCGTTTATGGATGTGCTGTAAGTATTATTATTGCTTTTTCTTTTCACCATTAATGTAATTAATTAAAAAAACAAGTTTTCAATGAATTTTTTATTTAATAGTATTGCGGGTCATTTTTAAAATGGTAAAACTTTGAATTTTTTTTTTACTTTTATTAGTCATGTTTCTTTGGAAACAGAGACACTACTGAAATAAAAAGAAATTTAATTTAATAAATTCTAAAATATTAGTCAATAATTTTGCCTGTAGATGGGGTATTCATCACCTGCTGAATCTGGAATCTTGAATGAACTTGGCCTTTCTTTGTCGGCAGTAAGTGCTAGCAATTCATTAATTATTACCAATAATTCTTAAAAAATAAACAATTTAAATTTTCTATCTCATGGCCTTTCTTTGTATCCTATCTTCTGTCTATATTCCTCTTTATAATATATACTTCTTTTATTTAATTATTAAGTTTCAGTTTGACACAACTTATAAAAATAGCTTTTCTTATGGAGAAAAAGTATTTTTCTAAAAGTAATTAACTATATGTTTGTGTTTGGTAAAATATAATTTAAAAATTACTTATAAACTCATAAGGGTATCTTTGTCTATTAATTTTTTAAAATTAGCTACGTATTTAATCTAAAATTCAGTTTTCTTGAAAAATTTTAATTTCTAACTTATCCAAATAGTTAAATTTTAACTATTTAGATAATTGTTTTTATTAATTTTGATATTTACCAAACATTATAAACTGAGCCAAAATCAACTTTTCACCAAAAAAAAAATTATTTTTTCCTTTCCATAAGCTGTGTCAAACGGGCACTAAGTATATATACTAATTATACTAATTATTGGTTAAATCACTCTCTTTTGCAGTATTCACTTTTTGGTTCAATATTAACAATTGGGGGACTAATAGGTGCATTATTGTGTGGGAAAATAGCAGATCTCATTGGTAGGAAAGGGGTAAGTGACCAAATTCTTTTTGATTTTCTACAATTACTATTAATAGCCTGTTTTTTGATCTTTGTATTTTATTGATCATTAATAGGCAATTCGGGTTTCAAATATATTATGTACCATAGGATGGCTTGCAATTGCATTATCAAAGGTACTTCTTATTTTCTTTGCTTGCTTCTTGGAATTTTTTTTTTTAATATTTTAAAAATGTAAAATTCAATTTTTAAAAATAAAATTTAATCATCTCTCACCAATTTTTAATTAATATATTTTTTTTTGTTTGATATTGCTTTTATTTCTCAAAATTTTAATAATTGAAATGTTTGTACAGTAAGTGCATATGTTTAATTGCATAGGGTTGACTCCGATTAAATGACTTGTCATTTTCTATACACGGATGTCACATATTCAGGTTTAGATGATTAGATCCACTTAGGTTAAAATAAACGACGTTGTCGTTTGATATATAATTGATGTGCATCGCCTGGGCACTAATCCTCCTAATTTCCGACAACTCGCGACAAGCAAACTCAACTTTCTAACAAGTACATAAAATAAAAAACGATGCCATTGCCAGGACTTTTCTCGGAGTTAATCGCCGATAATGGATTTCGCATGCCGGCGAAGCCTCTTCTAAGTTTCAGATGCGTCTCAAAATCAGTGTGCTTCCTCATTGACAACCCAAATTTTAATATCTCCATCAAAAACGGAAGACTCATTCCGCTCAAATCTTCGGTTCTTGCAACGGTTTTATTATGTTAATTCAATTGTTTGCTGGGGAGAGAACTAATTGTATAGCAGGTAAAACAAAAACTTCGAATCATACTGATAAAGCAGATGAAAAGTGCGCCTTTATACATTTGATTGTGCTTTTTTTTTTTTGGCACAAAAATAATTGAACTGTTGGTCTGGTGATTCTTCTTGGAATAAGGTTTTCTAGAATTGGAAAGCACTTATAATACAGGTATCTTATAGATTATATCTTTATATATAATATATTTTAAAATCTAATTATTTGTCATTTGGCTTTCAAACATTTTATACAGGGTGCCTGGTCACTTGACCTTGGAAGACTGTTAACGGGAATTGGAATTGGGATTCTTTCTTATGTGGTTAGTCTGATAAATGTTCTGTTTCACATTTTATTAGTACTCAATTTCCATATACTCACAAATGGATATACTGTATCAATTTGCATTTTCTGCAGACACCTATTTATGTTGCAGAAATTACACCCAAAAATTACAGAGGAGCATTTACATATCTTAATTCAGTAAGTTCTACTAATAGAAATTTGTGAAATTTGACTTAGATTTTTTGTTAATCAATCTTTGTGCACTCTGTAGGTTATGTTGGGTTCTGGCATATCAGTTACGTTTATCATTGGTTCTGTCTGTAATTGGCGCATCTTGGCTGTGTTAGGTGTAGTGTTGTTCACTTGTTTTCCCGAAATTTTTGTACTAATAGAATTTGAAGGTAGTTCTTGATGGTCATTTTATGGTTTCAATCTCAGTTGCTATTCCATGCCTAATCCAGCTCCTTGGTGCATTCTTCATTCCAGAGTCTCCCAGATGGCTTGTGAGTCCAACTCAAAATGATCTAAGAAGATATTGTTCAAATGTTGCTCATTTGATGCATCTGTTGAACAAAAACTGATCCATTGGATTGAAAATGTTATATTCTGATGGTATCAGAACCTTATTAGGTCAATCAAGTACACAATTGCACACATTTTATGCTCATCTGAAGGGAGGATCTGTTTTTTTCTTTGTCTCTACTTGCTCAAATGCTGTTCAAACTGTCAATCATATCATATGCAGTTTTATTTTGGCCCATCCTTTAGTTGTTTTGTCTTCATAGTCCATAGTTAATGTCAATAGAGACACCATTTCAAGCGCTCAATGATGGGTGCAATTTTCTGCAGGCAAAAATTGGCCGTGTAAAAGAGCTGGAATCTTCTCTCCAGCATCTTAGGGGAAAGAATGCTGATATTTCTCTTGAGGCTGCTGAAATATTTGTAATTTTTTCTAATTTACTATCTATATAAAAGGTGAAATTCAATTTAGAGAGGATTTTTTTTTTTTTTAATATGTGGTTTTTCTTTTTGAAAAATTTAATAGGATTATACACAAAACTTTAATCAGATAGCGGAAGATGGAATTAAAGAGTTGTTTCAGAGGAAATATGCTCATGCAATTATTGTAAGCTTTGTTAAATTACTTCAGTTTTGGCCCCCCTTTTGCATAACTTGTACCGCACATTGTTTTAACTTAAACTTGGATTAGGTTGGAGTTGGGCTGATGGTACTGCTACAATTTGGAGGTCTCAGTGGATATACTTATTATCTGAGCTCGATTTTAGAGTCAGCTGGTAATGTATGGGTTTTTAAAGGATGTTTCAAAATAAGAATTGACTGTATTGTTAATTACATAAAATTATATAACCTTGAGATATTGGTACGTGGCAGGTTTCCCAAGTGGTATTGGGGCTGCAGCAGCAAGTATTATTCAGGTCTATATTCCTTCATCCCCTTAGAAGTGTACTTGAATGTAGCAATGGTTTTAGGTGCATATCTCATGTCTAGTTACATTTTTGCAACAGATAGTGATGAATGTTTCCAGTTTGTTCTTAATTGATAAATATGGTAGACGACCACTGCTGCTGGTTGGTATTGAAAGTTTGATATCTCTCTAGTTTGGAATGTAATCGATCAAAGCAAACTCTAAAATTTTAATTCTTATCAGATTTCTTCAAGTGGAAGTTGCTTAGGTTCACTCATTACAGGATTGTCCTTTCTACTACAGGTTTCAAAGAAAAAGAAATTATATTCCCTTTTTTTTTTGTGCTAGTTCCTTGATATTATTTTTATAAATTACTTTTCTTAATGGTATAAATTTGATGGACAGGATTTCAGCATGGGTAAGGAAATCACTCCCATTCTGGCACTTGCAGGAATATTGGTAATGTAATTCAGCTAGAACATATTATTCATTGCTTGATTACAAGGCCTTTGCACATTTTAGGTAAAATATTATCCGCTGAATGAATATAGAATTTTTTGTTCTGCAATTAGTTATTCGTAGGATCTATGTCGATAGGTTTGGCAGGAATACCGTGGATTATAATGGCAGAGGTATAGCAACACATTTTAGCTTGATCTAAGAATCTATTAATTAGCTAATGTATAAAGGTTAACACAAGTGATGGTTTTCTATGTCAGATATTTCCTGTGAACACAAAAGGTTCAGCTGGAAGTTTCGTGAATTTGGTCAACTGGTGTGGGAGTTGGATTGTTGCATACACGTTCAATTATCTATTTGACTGGAGTTCAGCAGGTAACTTCCTCTCTGCTGCTTCTCTGTTGCTTAATATGTTTCTGTCTTGAAATTTTCATGCAAATATATTTTCTACACATTATTTCAGGAGTATTTTTTATATATTCAACCATTGCTGGCTTGGGTGTTATATTCGTGGCAAAATTGGTACCAGAAACTAAGGGGCGAGCACTTGAAGAGATCCAGACATCGTTGATTACCCATTAGCAGCGAAAATATATAGGAACAAAATGAAGCATTGTAATGAAAGAACCATAGTGAAGACTTCAGTTGATGCAAGTGATTTTCATTGTTGTATGAGAAAATTGGACATCTATCCTTCGTTTGACTAACTTTATTTCATTTTATTTTTTCTTGAACTCCTATCACCTTTTTTTTTTTTTTTGGGTCCCATGGATTGATCGAGGACTTTGCATTCCATTTTATGGGTCTGTTTAAACGGTTTCCACTTTCCAGCCATTAATTGAATTTGACTAAGAATTTTATTTGGGTTTTGAGGCGCATTGTTTACATTCTTATTGTTAAGTAGAAGGAAGTCCAGGCACCCATCCACGATTCAAATCGGACGCTACTGAAAACGCAGGTGGACACCTTAGCGGTATCTTGATATTTTACATAAGATTGTTGAGTCGAAATCTTGAATGTGATGGGAGAGGTTTATTGAAAAGTGAAATCCCTATTCTATAGCTCATCTGAATTTTAATGTATAAAAGAAAAAACACTTTGGAAAATTATACAAGAAATCAGTTGAATTTTTTTTTTTTTTATATATTTGGAGTATATTAGAAAATAAATAAAAAATAATAATAATATAAAAAAATTATCAAGATAATTTCATACAAATTTATATTTTTAAAATAATTATATATAATGCACACAAATTTAATTTTTTTAACCAATTCACGAATTCAACTTTTATTATATAATAGTTCTTTTAGCACGGCTGTTGCATGTGATTTTTTTTTTTAAATTTAATGTGTGGATTATTAATGTAAAATATTATTTTTTATAATTTATTTTGAATAAAAATTAGGATATAAATACAATAAAAAATAAAATATAAACTAATGTTTTCAGAACCAAACCGGTGAAAGCAGAAGGTTAAAGGATCATATATTTGACCGGGATCAAACCAATTAAACCGAGAAAAAATCGATATATATATATATATATATATATAATTTGACATTTATTATATATATGAAAAAAAATATAATTTGATATTTATTATTTTGGATCAAAAATAAAAAAAAATATAAAAAAATATGACTCGCTTGAACTGAAAAAATCAATCCGATTTAATCGGTTCACCGACTTATTCAATAATTTTTTAATCAATTTTTGAGGGACGAGTTTTTGAGATTGACCGAATCAATCTTTGATTCGGTTCTAATTTTTTTGATTTGACCAGTCGGTCCGATCCGTTTTAACAACCATGATCTAAACTATTATTATTATTATTCTAAAATATCTAAACTATTATTATTATTATTCTAAAATTAAGTAAAAATCAAAATTAAGAAAATAAATAAATATTTTGAATACAACAAAAAAAAAATTAAAAATATGTCAAAAAATAATTAAAAGAATGTTAAATATTTTATTTTCTATCCAATAATTTTTTAGAAAAACTTTATTAGCACTCTTCAATACGCTGATTAACTACAAAAATTAATAATAGATAGCAATATTAATTTATTATTTTCGATTGAAAAAAGGAAAAATAATTAACTTTTTTACATGAAAATATATTTGCAGCAAAAGAACTTTATAAACTACATTCTTTGTTAAAGTCCTTTTTTTTTTCTTATACGTCTTCACAAGAACTTTCGTTGAAACTCATTTGGATAGTGCAATATATAATTGACCATGTGAGAAAATAATAATATATCTACAAAATAATATATAAGTATAGTGATAGATATTTTTTTTTAAAATAGATTAAAAAAATTTGATATTATTACCCAACTTATCTCTTTGTATAGTATACTGAAACACATCTTCGAAAGCAACAAAATTATAAGTTCATTTTCTAAGTTACAATAATCTCACTCTCATATACAATAGTATTTGATGTAATTATCAACACATATTTTTCAAGAATGTTTAAGTAATTGGTATTAATTGTTTTTACTACACTATTTATTATGGTATAAGTCTTTCTTTTATATAATATTGAGTTATAATTTAATAGTAAATGTATATTTTATTTAATAATAAATTTAGAATCGAATTTTTCGCTAAAAAAATAAGTCTTTCTTTTATAAATAAAAAAAATTCTTAACTTTACATAATTTCATTATATGGAGGGAGATTCTCGATCAAGTGATGGGTCAAAATTTATCTATTTAAATGGGCTTCACTTTCAAGCTTTTCTTGAATTTTATAGACAGAGAAGCTGATTTGAGTTTTGAGTTGGGCCAGGCAATGTTTTCAGGCTAATTGAAAAGTTCACGGAACCCTTCAACGGGTTAAATTGTGCATTGGTTCCGCAGAGCTTAGACTATAGGACAGTGTAAGAGAAAAATCAGGCTATATGGCAAATGTTTTAATTTCTTTGTTGATATACATGTGAATGACGCGAATGGTTCGTAGCTTAAATTGTCAACACTGAGGTCTTGTGACTTCTTAATCACATACTCCAATCTCATTTATGTTAATTTTTTTTAATTTTTATAAGAATCGCGATATTAATAATTAATATTATTTTTTTTATAAAATAATATATTAATTTTTTATAAATTAGATACCTAACTATTTGCAGGATGACTTCATTTTAAAAAAAATATAAGTTGATTTATGTCAAAAATAAAATTAGATGAAACAAAAAATGAGATATAAAATTTTCAGGATGATGAATAATTATTTTGATTTTACATGAAAAGATTAATGTATTTCAATAATTTCTGATTAATATGATGAGATAGTGATTAAAAAATATATATTGGTTTTTACATGTTCTAAAATTAAGAAAAAAAGGAAAAAAAAATCAGGAACTCTTGGGCTAAAATGTTCTCTCTGCACCTACTTCCATTTCCATTTCTGCCAAGTGTATATTAATGTCATCTAATTAATTAAACCTACTTATTGCCCCCACACTGGACCATATCATGGACATGGAGGTAGATAGGCAATTTTACATGGAAGCTCCAATTTCAGGAGGAATAAAGCCAATCATTGTTTATCTTCTCTCATATTCTGTTGGAACTGAGAATTTTTAAGTAACCAATAATGGAAGAAGGAGCACTATCAAGATCGCTACTTTCCACAGAAAAACTAAATGGGGTTGACCAATGTAGTGTGGCAACAAGCCAAAACTCTTCTCCTCTCACATTTATGCTTATTTTCAGCACATTAATCATTGTTTGTGGTTCTTACATTATTGGAAACATTGTAAGTAACCTTTTTTCTTTTGGTTTTTTCACCCCTCAAAAATCTTGTTCAAGTACAGTAGGGTAGAGGGTTTGGTGTGTTTTCAGTAAATGGATATTTATTTTCTCTTGTTTTAAGATAATGTGATACTAATTGTAGTTATTTAGGTTTAATTTTTGGACTTTTAGAAATAAATGGTTTTAATAGACTTTTCCCCTAATTGGACCTAAGCTATTTGATACAGTAATAGAATAATTTTTATATGTTGAAAGGTTTATTTAATCTTGATTCATGCAACGAGTAGCCCAATTTCAATCATGTTGAAACTCAGAACTCTTCATCTGAAATTTCAAGTTAAAATATGTGAAAAATATTTATTAAGGGATGAGAGTGTGACTATTAACAAACTGTGGTCAAGTATTTTACCTCAAAATATGGAAATTTACTCAAGTCTAATAGGGATAGCCACTTTTCACGGAACTCATAAATGTTTGTAATTGCTCGTAGATGGGATACACATCACCTGCTGAATCTGGAATTTTGGATGAACTGGGACTTTCTTTGGCAGCAGTAAGTACCAACACTCTTACTATTAATTCTAGAAGAGTGTGCCTTTTCTTTTGGGTTAATTTAGTTTAATGAGTTCATTCAATTACAAATTTCATTTATCTGTATATGCATATGCATCTAGATAAGCATTAATCCAACATTTCTAATGCACTTTCAATATGTTGGGCTACACTTGATCTGAACTTTGATTTATGTGAACTATGAGTATCTAGTAAGCGTGAAGATCAATTGACCTTAATGTTTAATCTTCACCAAGAAAACAAATTTTCACTGTTTACATCTGAATTTTCTTGTTTAACATAAACGTTAAACAATTTTTACTTTCATTTATTTTCTTTACAGTTCGTTTTTATTTATAATTTTTTTTCAGTATTCACTTTTTGGTTCAGTATTAACAATTGGGGGAATAGTAGGTGCAGCATCATGCGGGAAGATAGCAGACCTTGTTGATCGGAGAGGTGTAAGTTACCAAACTCCCTCTCTTACCTTTTAGTAAGGATTAACAATCTCGATCAATCTAGCTGCTTGATCTTTGTACTTTATTGATCATTTAAAACAGGCAATTTGGGTTTCAAATGCATTATGCATTGTAGGGTGGCTTGCTATAGCATTATCAAAGGTATTGTTTCTCTTCTTTGAGGTTTCATGCATTTAATATTGGTCTTACAAATACGTTAATCTGCATTGCAGGATATTGGTAGAGAAAAAAATGAAGATGTTAATGATTTTTTTTTACTGTGACTACATAGTTTCACAAATTATGTTAATCTACCAAACCTATCGGTCTTACAAGTTTTAGTTCCATAGCAACAGAATTCACATAAATCCTTATGTAACAAAATAGCAGAAGAATTATCATTATTCATAAAACCGCAAGAATTAAGTCAACTCATGGCATAGTTCTCATTGATCAAATTTTTTATTTTATTGTTTATTTATCTATGGCTTTTAAAGTATAGTGTAAATGCGAAATAAATCTTCACAGGGTGCCTGGTCACTCGACCTTGGAAGAATATTAATGGGAGTTGGAGCTGGAATACTTGCTTATGTGGTTGGTGCGATGAAATCTGAATGTTTAGATTTTATATTTTGCCAATGCTTACTCCATAATTCAAGTTCTTTAACTGATGGATGTACTATCTGTACCTTCTATAGGTACCTATTTATGTTGCAGAAATTACACCAAAGAATTTCAGGGGAGCATTTATGTCCCTCATAATGGTAAAATTTCATCCATTCAGAGTACAAACTTTGGCTTAATTTTGTTTGTTTCTCAGTCTCTGTCCATGCTGTAGGTATTGTCAAGTCTTGGCATGGCGGTTATATATATCATTGGTTCTGTCTGTCATTGGCGCATCTTGGCTCTAGTAGGTAATGTTATTTCTCTTATTTTCCCTCTAAATTTCATTCTAATAAAATTTGAAGATAGCTTCGTGATGATCATTGTTTCAATTTCAGGTATTATTCCATGTTTAATTCAATTCCTCGGTACATTCTTCATTTCAGAGTCTCCAAGATGGCTGGTGAGTCCAAATAAAAGTTATCTGAGATGATATTGTTCAGAAGTTGTTTGCATGCTGAATCTGTTGAGCATAAATGGAGTGATCCATTGGATTAAAAAATGTATATTCTGCTGGTATAAAATTGCAGAAACCTTATTGGTTGACCAAATGTGAAATGTCAAAAAATTCATGCTAATCTGTAGGCTCAACTTATTTAGGATATATAATCATTGAAATTTTTTTGAAGAAGCCACTGAGGTGCTCATTTTCTGCAGGCAAAAGTTGATCGAGAAAAAGATTTTGAAGTTGCTCTTCAACGCCTCAGGGGAAAGAATGCTGATATTTCTGACGAAGCAGCTGAAATCACTGTAATGTTTTGGCTTGAAATCTATGCTCAAGGCAATTGCAATTTAAGTCAAATAGAAAATTTTATTTTATAACTTGCGGTTTTTCTTTTCCAAAATATAACAGGATTATGTACGAAATATTAATCAGATGGCAGAAGATGGAACTAAAGAATTGTTCCAGAAAAAATATGCCCGTGCATTTATTGTGAGTCTAATAAATTAGTCCTTGATTGTTTTGCATTACTTGTTTAATGCATTGCTTTAACTTAAATTTCGATTAGGTCGGAATTGGGTTGATGGCATTGCTACAATTTGGAGGGCTCAATGGTTACACATATTATATGAGCTCTATTTTAGAGTCAGCAGGTAATTTAGCGAGTTCACCAGGATGCTTCATAGAACAATTTAATTATAGAAATATATAAACTTGTGCATGCATTGCAGGTGTCCCTGGTAGTTTTGGTTCTGTAGCGGCAAGTATGGTTCAGGTGTGTGTGCGCTCATGCATGCGCTTCTTCTGAACCCTCTTCTCCCTTTTAAATATACTTGAATGTGGAAATCTTATTTCTGGTTCATTCTTTGCTGCAGATTGTGATGAATATTTGTGGTTTGTTCTTAATTGATAAATGTGGAAGACGACCACTTCTATTGGTCAGTAGTAAAATTTGAAACCTCTGTAGTTTGGGATGTTTTTGATTGAAGAGAAAACTCTAAAAATCTTTAATGTTTTCAGGTTTCTTCAACAGGAATGTGCTCGGGTTCATTCATTACAGGATTGTCCTTTCTGTTGCAGATTAAATTATATGCTTTTTATTCAATTTTTTTTTTGTTCGATCTGTCCTTATTTTCTTGATATTGCTTATATAAATGTTTTGGCCAGGCTTGTCATGTAGGAAAAGGAATCACTCCTGTTCTGGCACTTACAGGAATATTGGTAATGCGATTTGGCTAAAACATATTCTCTTCATCAAGTTTACAACATCCTTGTGGTTGTTAGTAACTATTTCACTATATAATGAATAATTTCCTGTTCTGCTATTAGGTATTTATTGCATTTGTAGCAATAGGGGTGGGAGGAATACCATGGATTATAGCGGCAGAGGTACAGAATGATATTTGGACTTGATTTGTGCAGAGTTTGATGATAAGTAGCTAACATATGTATATATAGCTCAAATCAAACATGGGTTTTCTATGCCTGTCAGATATTTCCTGTAAACATAAAGGGTTCAGCGGGAAGTTTGGTGAATTTGATCAGTTCACTTGGATCCTGGACAGTTGCATACACTTTCAACTTTTTGTTCCAGTGGAGCTCAGCAGGTAAATGCATTGCTCCGCTCCATTCTTCCTCAATGTATATATCAATCTATTTAAGGTTATATGATAAGGCTTTTCCTGTACATTATTTCAGGAGTATTTTTCATGTATCCAATCGTTGCCGGCTTGGGGGTTATATTTGTTGCAAAGCTGGTACCGGAAACGAAGGGAAGAACACTTGAAGAGATCCAAGCATCACTAATTACCCAGTAGCCATGGATTTTGCCATATTATTATTGCTATTATTAGTATTATTTATTTAAACTCGAGACAGCATATTAATAAAATTAGAATATTTAAAAATAACTAATTTGTCTATAAACTTATATGTTGCTCTTATTTTTCATACTCGACAGATGTAAGATTTATTTCTCAATTTTCATTCTTCAACAAAATCAAAGTATATTAATTTAATTATTGAGTAAAATCAAGCATATTAATAATTATGCATATTATTAATTTAAACCAAACTATCATTAAATAATAATTTACATGGCAATTGAAGTTTGGCAGAATGCATGCATTTCTCTAATTCTGATACAACTATCCATCGTTAAACATACATTATCCCCGCCGGCGCCGGCTTTATTTTGCTCTCAGAATTGAAGAAAATAATAATAATTAGTAAGCTATGGAGAGAGCAAATTAATGGTCTCACACCTTTACAAACCCTGAATTCTCTGACATTATTTAATTTAAATTGATAACAAACCTCTTTTTTTTTTTCAGTTTTTCTTTTACGAATAATTTTGCCTAAATTTTCTTAGAAAGTTGCAAAAAAGTCAAGTTTTCAGTTTTCACAGATATTCTCTCATGTATATATGTTCCCAAGAATAATCCCTTTGTTTCTTCAGCATGCCGTGGTCGGTGGCCCTACTTTCGGATTACACACCATCAGAGATAATGCCCTTCAATAAATAAAACAAAATTAATTATAAAACATATATATATATAATAATTGCTTATGTCCTACCATTAATAGTATAATAATTCAATATTATTTTTTGTTATAATAGATAATGATTCACCTCTGATATTTTTTTTATTTGAAAAACTTTAAAAGTATATAACTTTTAAAAAAACTTTTTAAGGCATAAAAAGTTGATAATTATTAAAAATAAAGTCATAAAATTAATTTTGAGTAGAATTAAAATTAATTTTATTTAAAAAAAGATTAAATGAATTAAGTGAAAATTTTTTATAGGTTAATGATATTTTTAATTAAGTTTAGATAAATTAAGAATTAATTTTATTTAAAAAAAGTGAATTTAAATGAATTCAATAAAAATATATTTATAAATTAATGAGATTTTTTTTCAGTAAAGTGACTCAAACCGACCTGAACTCTTTAAGAGTTCTGTTCATGTTATTAATCAATAAGTTTTAATTTAATAATATTTGAGTTAAATATTTATAAAATAATATATAAAAATTTTAATTTTTAAAAAATTAAATTAGAGTATTCAATTTTTCATTATGTGAAAAAAAAGAATAATATTTGAGTGGTAATTAACTGAAATATGGTTGTGAATAAATTTTAACATGTAAACGAATCATAGGTATTCAACTTTTATGGGCAAAACATGGCCATGTATGTTGTTGGATTGCCAACAAAAACATCTTAAATTGTCAGTACCAATAATTTTTTTTTTTTTATGTCATTAATGGGGTTGACATTTAACAACTTTGTTGGGCCATTGCCTAACCCTTTACCTTAGCATCTTATCCTACCGGACCTTCTCGCAATTTCCAAGGAGCTTCAGTTCCCAACCCCTCTCTCTCCCTTCTTCACTTCTTTTATTTACTCATTATTTTCCATTCTTTACCTTCACTAGTTCAACAATCTTCAGTATGTTAACTTAATTTGACTTTGTAATCTTGAAATAATTTTTTAATTATACACATACACTTTTACATTTTTAATTTATTTAAAAAAATAATTTAATATCATTATATTAATCAATTTATATCATCTCTTATTATATATATATATATTTTTTTTATCTTGTATTAAAATGTTTTATTAGCTAATAATTTTTTATAAAATATATGATATTTTTTTAAAAGTTTTATAACCAATTAGTATAGGAGACAGACAATAAAGATCCGGATTGTATATTAATATCCTCATGTCTGACCTTTCTTCCTACTTAATTTTCATTGCCCACCTTTCTCCCTAAAAAAATTCTCAACTTCCCAATTTCAAGAACCATTCTTTATTATAAATATATATTTATTTTACTTGCTTCACTGCATATGTATATATACACACGATGATGATGAGCTTTTGCAAGAAAAGTGTTCGCACTTTTTTAAGTCTTGCAATTCCAATGAATAATACTAATTATCTCAATACTGATACTATTTTTCAAGAAAAGACTGACTTCAATACCAAATGCTTAAGCTGTTCAAGTGGTGGTGTTGGTGGCGGTGGGTTAAGGTTAATTACTGCTACTGGTGATGTTTATCGAACACCCAATGTTCTTGAATCTGCGACTGTTAAGTCCACTTCTCCGCCGGTGAAGAAAGATCCTGGTGGGATTGGATTTCTTGATGATGTTGGTGGTGGAGTTAATGGATTAATGTCTTGCACTGAGAGTTTAGGGTTTGAAAGTTCCGATGAAAGAAGAGTAGATGATGAGATTGATGAATTGTCGTCGGCGATGACTAGTTATCAGGTTAAGTGCAGGAAGATTGGTGAGAGAATAAGAAGAAGAGAGGTAAAGAAGTTTCCGCCACCACTTTCTTCTTTGAACCATAATGGTCAACCTTGTTTTTTTCTCCGGCCAGTGAGAAAAGATGGCAGATTGGAGTTGACGGAGGTTAGGATTGATAGGCCAGAGATTTTGCGTGCTTATCGTGAAGATGGACGGTTGAGATTGCATCTTATTAGAGAGAATAAAAAATTAGATGATATTAATGAAGAGCCTCAGGTACTTCAAGCTCAAGAAAATAAAGAACAAGAAGAAGAGGTTAAAGAAAATCAAGAAGATCAAGAAGAGGAGAGAGAAGGGGAAGAATGGAAGTTTCTAGTGACTGGTGAGGGATTTAGAAGCTGTCATGAGCTGTCAACACACAGTCATGATTATCACCCCCACCACCACTTGTGGAGACAGCATTGTGTGACAACAAGCTGAAGCTAATTAAGATTTTCCATATTTAGAAGTTTCTTTCCATCATGCAATTTCAGTTTTTATATTTTTCAAAGAAATAAATGACAAATTTCAAATGCCATCACTAAACTTCTTCCAGCTATAGAAATTAATTGTTATTATTAGCTACCTTCATCCTTCATGTCCATATGGATTTGAATTTTACATATAAACTCATTAATTTTGCCTCTTTTCACTGATTAAAGAACAGAAGAAAATGAAAATATATGTACATCATCATTAAATTAACCTTTGATAGATTACAAGTTTATTTTCCTCTCTCTGTCTTATTGATTAAATTTTGATTTTGAATTGTTTAAAAAAAATCATTAATTGTGGATAAAATAATATTTTAAATAAAAAGAAACATAAAATTTTATATCAAAACAAATTAAATATAAAAATTATTATAAACTAAACATATTTTCACTTATTAATTTCACGATAAAAATATACATCAAATATAAATAAAAATTTTTATTAACAGTGGTGATATTTTTATGCAATGGGATGTTATTTTATCTGTTATAAATTTATAATGATAAAATCTAAATTTTTATTTTTCTTATTACATAAAATTTAAATATAATTTAAATATTTTCATCTCCATAAAAATGTAAACATAAAAAGCGACTAAATCGTCGACAGCAGGGTTCGAACCTGCGCGGGCGAAGCCCAACAGATTTCAAGTCTGTCTCCTTAACCACTCGGACATATCGACTAATTGACTTCACCACGCTCAATATTTAATATAAACAAAATTAAGAGATCTCACGAGTTTCTTTCAAATGAATGAAAGTTGCTAAGAAATAATTCTAATGTCTTATTAATCTTTAAAAAATTTCAACCGAACATTAATTTTCTCTAAGAGGTAAATTTACAATCCACATATGTAACAAGAGCGTTATATTCATTAAAGAGAGTCATTAATCAATCCTGAAAGTATATGTAATTATCTGTTTCAGGAAGATGAAGCATAAATCTATGCAATTTGCTCAAACAAGAATATGAAACTGCATGGGGACTTTCTAACTTTACTTCAAGTAACCTGTTATAAGTTTATAGAGAATTTTAATAAAAAAATTATTTTTATAAATATATATAAATTACAAAATAATATATAAAATCATTATTTTGTAAGTTTATGAAAAATTTTGTAAAAAAAAAATCACTTTTTGTAAATGCTTGTAAGTTACAAAATAATGAATAAAATCACTATTATTTTATAAGTTGATGGAAAATTTTGTAAAAAATTGTTATTATTTTTTTATAAATGCATGCATTACAAAATAATATGTAAAATTATCATTATTTTATAAGTTTATGAAAAATTTTATAAGAAATATATCATATATTATAAAACTCAAATGAAAGTTGTGTTTTTTTTCTAAGTAACCTAGCAGGCACCAACTGCATAATTTATATTGGCAAGTACAAAAGTTCGCTATATGGACTCAAGAAGCTCTTTTCTTCACAAATTGGCACAAATTTCATTTTTGTTGTTATTGCCTATGAATCCTCCAAGGAAACAAAAGAATAAAATAATGATGAGCTTCTTTTAATTTTATCCCGATTTAACAGATGAGCATCATGATGCCAAATGAATCCACAAAATTTCCATTAATGATATCTGTTGGAGAGCTTTCCAGTCTCAATCAAGCGCTAGATTTCAGCATTTATGCCAAGTAGGATTGCAAGTGACCTTGAAGATCACACCTGCAAATGACTTAATCAAGCTTGGTGTATTCGAGCAGCATGTGCGGAGACCGATAAATTTTCACCAGTGTCCAATAAAGGACCTCTTCAACTTCCAGCTCACCCTCTTCTCTTGCAGCATAGATATCCTCACAGATTGATAATAACCTGCATCAGCCATGCAATCACATATAGTACGATCTTTGGAAGAGTTTAGGACTTAGGACATGCTTATCAATTTTTTTATATTTTGTTCCTAGAGTTGTGACATGCATATAAATTTTCTTATATTTTGTTCCTAGAGTTGACTCAAAATAAACTTAGGTTGGATGTTAAAATTATAACTCTGTTTTCTCCCCTTGTTTTTTGGCAATAATCATTACTTGATACCCCCAACAAAACTCAAAATGCAGATACAAAGAGCTTCTAGCTTCTACTAATACGAGGCAATCACACTGATATAATGAACTAGATGATGCTCTGTGCAAGCATAGGTGCTACCCTTCTGAACCTCGACAGCAAAATAACATAGAACAAGACCTTTGGAGGCTCAAAATTAAGATAGAGACACGCAACCACAAGCATATATTTGATTGTTCAGTTTCAAAATTCAGAAGATTTATGTTGTTTAAGATGAATTATCACATCAGAAACAAAGCTAGCATACCTATCACAAGAAGGAAGATTCTCAAATGGTATTCTCATTCTTAGGTCTGAACATTGTAGTCTGATAAAACGCCCAACTGCAAGCACAAAAGTGAGGTAGAGACCCCAAATACTGAACTTGCTAAGTGTTTCACCAAGAATGCCTTCTGAAAAAGAATAGCACTGTGCAGGTTAACTGATAAGAACAGTGGAACTTTCACCAGCATACACAGTGAGTTATAAATGCACAAAAACTATAGTGGTCACGTTTTTGACAACTGCTTACGTGGTGTTTCCTCGGACACAATTATAGCCATAGGACCTGCAAACTGGCCACATCCAGATGCCACATCAATATCATGGAAAGACCACCATTCTAGATTCCTCCGATTGAGAACAATATCCCCGCTAACCAGATCTACCTGCATAAACATATTGTCAAATTGTAAACATCAGGTTGGCAACGGAAAGCTTATAGGGAAAAAAAAAACACATACCAACTCTTCCAAAATCCTCACTTCACCGGAGCCAGTGACTCGGAAGTATCTTGGATAAACATTATTTATCCTGAAGCTATTGGTGGTACCATTTAGTACTGCCATTACTTCTGAATATGTTGGAAGGTCCTCATCTGGGACGAACAATTCATATCTCACAACCTCCTTTCCTTTGGGACGATCCCTGGTTAATTGCCAAGAGAAGATGATGTCCATGCTCAAGCTGAGAGATTTCATGTATCTGTCCAAGACTACTGGTGGAACAAGCCACACGGTGCTAGCATCAGCTTGGCAGCATATCAATTGAACGTCTTTCTCATCATACGCACCTAAATAACCTCGAGGATCTAGATCGATACGTGAACCAACTCCATCCCATGAGATCTTTTCACAGAGTGTTGTCTCAAATAATGTAAGCCGTCCACTAGTTGTCCTTATATCAATCCGGATGCTGGCTTCTTTAATAGGGTTAGCAATATTTGTGGGGTTGCCACTGCTGTACATCTGTCCAGAAAAGAAAAAAAAAATAATACTAGTATAATATTCTTCAGAATTATGCAGGACCAAAGTAGTAGAAATTTAGAAATATTAACATAATATTAATTGAAATTTAAAAATATCAATGCTCCAGATATGCCCCTGGAACATACTATTTAGATGTTTGTCTTTGTAAAGAGATGCTGTAACAAAGTCTAGAATTGCTTAAATCAACAGATTTACTGAGCTTGAAAAGTGAGCTTCAAACAGAACTTGTGTTATTAACTCAGTTCCTTGCCAGTCGTATACTGGTCTATTTACACCACGAACCTGATCCTCCACTCAAGATTTTAAGTTTATCTTCTTGATTTTCTGCTTTAATGAAATTGCTGAAAATTTATTGGAAGCATCAAATTTCTTTCGTTAGTTAATTTTCTTATGCTATACTGAAGTTTTTATTCATTAACAATTATAAATGTTTAACAGTTAAAAAAGAGTAAATTCATCACATACTGGTCATAAATTCTGAAGCCTAGTCAACTCTACACTTGATTTCAAGACAATATTCTCTCTAGGCAATTATTTTTTTCACAGTATTGTCTAACAAATTGCACATTTCATTATGCTTAGGCTGCCTCACACCTCATGATATTGAATCTTCTATTGAAGACTCCAGAAAACTAAAACAGTTTGAATTCTCACCAGCATAGGAGCCCATATAACACATATCAATACAAAGAATAAGCATATCCCATTGCAAAATTTAGTCATTTTGGGTTGTTTTTCTCCTCGTTGGTGTTTTGCTCTATTCAGATCCAGATCACATTTGACAAGAAACAAGCTGGCATGAATGTCTTCCAACTGGAAAGAGAACTAATATCAGATCCAGAAACAAACATGCGTCTCATGTTCTCAAACCGATAGTTTGATTAATTAAAACAATGACAATAACCACTAATAATCTAATACTGGCCATTGTAATACATAAGGTAATAAATATCAATAATTAATGTTGGTCATTGGTTGGAATTAAGGTTTTGTTAAATGAAGCTGAGTTGATTGTTAAGCATAGGCATTAGGCAATTACTATTTAATCTTTCAACTAAAAGATGCAGAGTTTTATTCTATAAGCACATGAAACATACATAAATACATACATGCATATATATAATTCATATTTGATTTAATAAAATTGCTGATAGAAATACAAGCGCCTGGTTGATCCTGAATTGACTTGATCTCACAAGTCCCTCACAGGAATAGCCTGTTCCTGGGCCCATACTGCATATGAAACTCCAAGGCTGTGTATGTGATGCTATCATTTAGCTGCCTTTACATTAGACCATATAAGAACATAGGATTTTTCATTTTTTTTTACTAGAAAAAGTAAAACAATGCAAAAGCTATCCTTTTGGAAATCTCAGTTCAGAGAGAAAAAAGTTATGGAAATCTAAGGTCCCTATGTTTGTCTAAGATCTTAAGGGAGATAAACACATATACCAGTCCCTATGAAGCATGCACATGAAATGTAAAGAGATTCTTAATTCAACTTAACTCAACTTAACCTTAATCCAAAAATTATTTGGGGTTGACTAATGCATTTGAAATGTAAAGAGATTATGATTAAAAAAAAAAAAAACTACATTGATCTAGATGCTCCAGGTATTTGCTTTCTATAAATCATCGTAAATGAAATCATTTAATTACAAGTAAACAATAAAAGTTCACAATATATATGGAGAAAAAGAATCATTTGCTTTTGTTTTTGTTGGACAAGGTGGTGTTTTGGCTTCTATGTGTGCTTAAGCTTCCGAAACTTTTAGGAGTCTCCTTGAATGTTGTCCAACTTGGTTGGATGGCACTACCTTTTGTATCTTTCTTTTAATGTTTGGGGTTGTGGTTTTTTGCTGAGATACATAGGAGTTTCCTTTCCCTCCCTGGTGTAATTTCCTTTTTTTCTTTATTAATTAATTTTATTTTATATAAAAAAATATACACATGTGGATGAGCATACCAGTGGAATGTATAAAGCACAGACTCTACCAATGCATAATCACAATGACAAAATGAATGATAATGATGATAGGTATATTTAGTCAGCAATGGACGTACCTTTAGCCAATCATACATAGTCAAAGATGTGCTTGTGCAAGACCAATCAAGTACACATCGCAGTTCATAAAGAAATGGCAGAGCACGATAAAGTCGGAAACCAAAATAGTTAATCTGTGAAATGCTACTTGTCAAAAACTGCCTGTATAAAGTACTTTTGTGTGGGATCCCGAATCTTATTTGGACAGCCTGCAGTGCTAGAGAAATTGCCTTTGTGAAATAGATAGAGCGGAGTGCATATCTTGCAGCATGCCTGTGTTGTAGGTCGATTTTTGAAGCATGATTTGTGGTCGAGTATGTGAAGAGGAAAAAATTGATAAGATAGAAGATTACTTTTCCAGTGGCAAATGAACAAAGGTATATAATGCGATCAAGAACTATCAAGAAAAAGATCACCTGCAAGAAGAAACCATTTTGCTACTTCAGAAACAAATTTCACATCATTAACACACTAGGATGGCAAACCAGTTTCTGAATCTGTTTAAGATAAGAAAGTTCATTTAAACTTAATTTTGGAAATGGATTGCTGTTTAGAGACCTTATACAGATCCAACGTCAATGCAATTCAGAGAGACTTCCTTAACAACATATATGGGCATTCAAGGAAACAAACCAAATTATGCGATGCAGCTTTTTCAAACCTGATTCTGTTTTGGTTAAAGTTATTTAACAAAAGAACACAATCTGATTGAATGTCATTGATTGGTGATATTCCACTAGGTTGTGTGTGTAGTATAGAAAGGAGTTACTCTAACCTACAACCTACAAACAAACTGAATGACTACCAATGATTTTACTCCAAGTCTCCAATATTGACAATGACTCAAGGAAAGAGGTTTATAGTTTACCATTAAGATAAACACAAACTCTTTCGGAAATTGATCTTCAAGCTGATAAACTTCAAGGAACTCGCTGTTGTTTTTCATTATAGATTGGTAGAAAATGGCCACCAAGAAAAAAAGAGCCAAATCAGCACAAAATGTGTAGGCATAGAGGTCAATATGTTTCTTTCCTCCACCAACCACTGAGAGTATTGGGTAAGGGAATCCTATTTCCTTAACAACACCAACACGTTGAGCTTCTAGAATCTCATACGATATATCAGCAGCTGGAGTTAGTGGTTTGTAAAATCTTGCATGTGTACATTCTTTTAAAGGAGAGGCATATATCACTTCAAGAACAACAAGAGCAACATTATAATTTTCCTCACTTCTTTCAATGCTTTGCACGCGAACTCTACTGATCGAGTGGAAACGGTTTGGGCTCATTTCCTGACATCTTTTAAAATGCATGATCTTAAGCAGTTTGTTTATTCCTGATTTGATTCTTTCAGGCTGAATGCCATCCCCAGGCCACAAATCAACTTTCATAGACAGCTGTACAAAGAAAGGTGGGGTTTCTGCTCCCTGTGTCAGAGATTTCCAATACATGTAAAGGTTTCTAATTAGTTGTTTCATAAAAGTTTTAGCAGATGAAAGCAGCCTCTCTATTATCATCCTGCAATCCTTAACAGTGTCTTCTTGGCACTTGTTTCTTCTTTTTCGAAAGCTGCTTCCAGGAATTGTTGCCCATTCACTGTCTCTAGCAGTTATGGAAGTTTGCAAGAGAGTAGACAAATACACCACAAAAAGAGGCAAGTTGCTGATGACAAAAGATGACATGATTTTATGTGCAGGAAATCCTAGTTCCTGAAGCACACGCATATTGAAGGTCAACCCACAATGTTGGATGATGATTTGATATATGTACTGAACCAGTATATCCATTTCTGTGTAAATCAGCATAATAACCCAGAACAAGTTATTTGGACCAGTATTCACACAGAGGGCATAAAGAAAGAGAGTTGTAGGATAAACCATTGAAAACAAACTGAAATTCCACAAGAATATTAGAACGAAGCAACAGTAACAAACAATGTCATTGTTAGATCGCATTTGAGCCCACATGTAACGGAGGATCATTCCAATTTGTTGATATGCACTGTGAGAGGTAGTCAGCTCAATATCAGATTGCACTGAAAAAGTACAGTTCATAGGTTCACACCCTATGTTCTCATTCTCTGTCTCGTAGTATACTTCATCATCAGAAAAAACATCACTGAGGTCTAGTTCATGCTTTATATTAAAAAAATTCACTATGTTGGCAACTGCCATATTACTAAAAGATTGCATTTGATTAACTCCATCACTGAACAAATTTACGGCTGACATTAGCGGTGTTTTCTTGGCTTGGAATTTTTCTTCATCTCTTTCATGCAAATCCCAAAACTCAGAACTTGCAGTTTTTTCTGTTACCTCAGTGATCTCATTAAGAAATTCCACTGAATGCTTTCTGGAGTGCACTGCTGATGGACTTTCAGGGCTTTCATTCCTGGGCGATTCATTCACATCAAAAGAAAACAAAAAATCAGAATTTAAATCATCAGTTTGCTTCTTAAAATCAATTTCCACTTTGCCTAGGACATTATTCACTGCATCTGCACTGAGGGATCTTTTCATCATTTTTCCTTGACTTTCGGAAGCATTACCACAATTTGCAGTTGTGGTGATATTCTGAAGCTGTATTTGGAGGTTAAGCAACTCTGATTTCAACTTTTCTACTTGTAAATTACGCAACTGCTTCTCTTCTTCAGATTTTTGTATCTGTTGCAATTGTGAAGTCTTCCAAGCAGCCTTCTTCTCCTGTTTACGCACTATAGAACCAATCTGCTCTGCTTCAAGATACTCAGACACATAATCAAACTCCTGTGCTGAAAACATATATGATTGAAGAGATACCAGCATAAATATGATAATCTCCACTAATGCTGATCTTGATGTAATTCGGAACCCATAATCATATTTATGAAATCCAACTATCTCACTTATGTAATCTATCATTTCACATTTCCCCTTGCAAAAACCCCCTACAAAAGGGGATTGATAAGCAAGCGAAAGGAAAATTACAGCAAAGTTGTAAATCCGCAAGAACTTGAAGATTTCGTTCTTCTTTAATATTTCAAGCCTCATTCGAAAGAAAACCAGAGCAAAACCAAGGTATCCAAGGTGCAGAACGTCAAATTCAAGTGTACCCGTGATTAAAATCAAAGTCAGAACAAGATCCAGTAAGTGGCAATAACTATAAACCTTCAGGTAGTCAAGAAAAGTCCACAAGAATTTTCTTTCAAATAAGAGATCATTCAATGATGCATTCTTGTATCGAGACATCATTTGTTGATATATCTCTGATGCTAAGAGACTGGACAAGCGGTCTGCACGGTATTTGAAACATGAAAGCATGAAAACTGCATAATAGCTGATAAGCATTCGCAGATCATCAACTACAATTCCTGCAGAAAAGTATCAGGGTTTATGAAGTCAACATTTGGGAGAGGAGGCTTCATAGAATGTTCTGAAGGTACATGGTGGAATTGAAGTGATAGATTTCAATATTGTTGAAATTTAAGCATGAGAGTTGATAGTCCTAAGTGCTTTCATCAGAAACGATTGACTCATACTTAAGATGCAAGTGCAATCCCAATCTTAATTCTGATGATGAAGGCATGTCAATAGACAAACAAATACTTTAGTTAAATGTCACAAAGAGTAAAAGCTAACTAAACTTCAAGTATTCTTTCGAAAAAACGAGACTTCAAGTATTCTTTCTAAAAAACAAGACTTCAAGTATAAGCCAAGGGAAACAAAATTACTTCATCCTATACCAGTTCCTGCAGACAATATATTAAATTTTGTGGAAATTATATGCACTGCCAATTGTGCATAACTAATACACTGCTCCAATTTGATTGCAGCCAAAGCCCAAAACCAGTTATATTCAACTCTAGTCAAGTCTAAAAGCAACTATAATAAAAGCTTTCTTAATAGGCCATTTTGAATCTAAATACCACCACCAAAAATATTTTGATCAAATATGGCCTTAATTCACAAAATTTTATTTAAAAGTATCTCCATCCAAATACATTAATTTGCCATCAAAACGAATAGTAAAGTTGGCACATGCCTTGCCCTTCACTCAAACTACAGTAGGAGCCTTACCCTTCATGTGCCAAATTTTCAGTTAATTTTTATGGCAGATTTAACAAAAAAAGGACAGATATAGTTTTATTGAAGCTTTATTCCTTCTGAAATTTTCAGAGAGAATCAGTCAATAAAGATCTAAAAATCATTTTATCCATGAAAGAAAGTTTCACTTGTTAGATGTACTGGAATCTAAAGTTACATGTTCAGTAATATGTAAACGAGATAAAGAAGTATTGTTTGTTATCCCACAATTCAAAATATTTATTAAGGAAATACCTAGCCAGCATTTTTTGCAATGATCAAAGTAAAGATCAGAGCTCTTCCAACAGTCATGACAAGTTACTTGTGTATCACCTACAGCATGTTGCTTCCAAGATATCTGACTCAACCAAATGGCCAAGTACTCAAGGATAATAACAGAACCAAACAAGAATACAAATATGGGCCACAGTTTTCCCATTACATGCCGAGGCAAAAGAATGCAAGCAGCAAGTGATGCAACATAGAGCAAGGAGATGGAATTAAGAACAGCAAAGCTGGCAAGAAGTAATGCAATCATGTTAATCTCCAGCCCAAAGAAATTGAACATATTCTCTATCCAAAACTTCATACATATTTTTAAAGTAGTCATCTGCAGGTGAAGTCTTTCTTTTCTCAAAATATGAATTCGCTTTCGATTCCACTTATGGTTCTCTTTGGAACTTCCACAGGTATTTGAATATTTTGTATTGTTACTTCCTTCAAAATCTCCCATTGCATCTTGTCCTCGAGATATACCGTTGCCTAAAGATGGCCATGAATGACTTACCTCTTCTTTCCGTTTTTCTAACAAGTGGATGGCACCTATAGGGTGTTTACTTTTGCTTGTTAGGTTTGTCGTTTCACTTGGAGCTTCTTCTGATAGGCCAAACAAAGTACAAGGCTCCTCCCACCTTCCTCCATTTCCAAAATTGCATGGTCTCTTCTCCAACCAATGGAAGACATTGTACTGAAGTATACATGACACTATAACCAAAATTTTTCCCCTCAAGCCTGATTCTAGACCAGAAAAACCAGGCAGATAGAATTGCAATCCCAAGAAAACTGACAGAGAAGAATGCTTTTGCCCAGGGAACATTTCAGCATGGTCACCCCATAACTGGAAAAGATACTCAAACATCACAAGAAATCCTGAATAAACTAGAAACAGTTTTGAAGGGATCCAGGAAGACTTTGGTAATGTTGAACAAACAACCAAACCAAAAATATATAGAAAACCAAATGCACCTATGGGGGACAGAGATGCATAAAACAAGGCGAGATCTAGTATCTTCTCAATGTGCAAAATTAGAAGACGTTGCACAAATGAAAAGGAACTTTTTTCTTGTGCATCGCCATCACATGATAGAGAAAATGTGCTCTGTCTCCTCTCATAGCTGTATAATTGCATGACAATTAACACAGCAAGGGATTGCCAAATATTTTCCAACATGGAAGCTTCTGGGTTACATCCAAAGGCAGATGACATATCAACTATCCGGGACAACCACATCTGAAAACTGAAGAAGACACTGAAGCCATAGATGAGAACAAACACTATAGCTGCATAAACTTTCAGTGGTAACCAAAGGCGCCTTTTCGTCTGCCCCATAAGCTGTCTTCCAGTCATCCATAACAGAAGGAAGAATAGGTAACCAAATGAAATAAAATTAGGTTTTATCAGGTATACATTGAGAAGAATTGTCAGAAACACAATGTAGGTTCCACATGAATGATACACTGGACGGAACTTCTGCCCTATTGCCCTCAGATGTGACACTATCCTTTTCTCTGAAGATAAAACAAAACATACGGAAGTTAAATTTCATAAATATTATCAAACTTTGTTAGTTATCAAATTCATTACATAAACGAACTCCGTGAAGGATATTAAAATAGTTCCACAACATTTGGCTTCAAGAAAATTGGGTGTACTGAACTTGGTTCAGCGTTCTCCTAAATAAAAGGTAACATTATAAAGTGATGAGAAAAACTATAAATATTATCAAACTATAAATATTATCCTTGCAACAGAAATCAACCATACTATTTTCAGTGGTACCAACACCAGTATCGTTTTTGCATCTAACAGAATTCATTTTGACATATTCACATTCAAAATGCAGGGATGTGACAGGATGGAAGATCAAACCAAAATCCCAGAATAATACTGCACATATTGGCCATTCATGGCCTCATATAATAAAAAGTTCATTTTATCAATATACAAGTATTAACAGTGTTTGAAACGTTCTTGCAAATAAATTTAGATTGTTTATTACCAGATACACTTGCATGTATTAGGATATAAATTGGAGAAAAAACAAAAGCATCTTAGAATATAGTCAACCTTTGATGAGTTTTATACCATGAGAAGAGTTACTGTTATGGCTCTGTTTGGATCTTGAAGTACAAACTGATAATAGAACTGATTTGATCAAACCAGCTCTCAAGATGCTAAAACCAATGGGAGGACAGGGAGTATGCAGCAGAATTGCTGAAAATGAGGACAGCATTTCAAACCCATTATTATGAATAGCACAGGAGAATGCAAGCGCTGCTATCTTCAAGAAATCCCCAGAACTAGCATGATTGAGAAAACCTGCGGCAATTCATAGTAGTAAAGGAAACAGTGATTGTACTTAAAGAAACAAACTTATGAGCTATATGCTCAAAGATAAACAGACTAAATAACATAACAAGTGCTTACCTAACTGTGACAGAATTTCTCTAGCAAATGAACCTTTCTGTTCCAGGGCTTTAGAAATTAGATTAAGCTGAAGAATGTACAACAGCGCAAAATGCGCCTCGCATAGAATTATCAATGATTGGCGTATCTTCCAACTGATGGTGGGGCTTAACAGATATATTAGAAAGAAAGTCACTGATGCACAAAGTAGATGTTGGTAAAAGACAGTTAGTATGTTATGTAATGAAATGAGTAAAGATGTATTAAAATACAGGATAACATTGACATTATTACAATAAATATTGCCAAAAATATTATGCATTATTATATGGTGTACCTCTATATGGATAGGTAATTATACATGAGTAAATCATGAATTAAAGAGCTTCAACTTACTATATACAGCATGGATGATTCCAGGTTTCAGTGCAATAAAAAAAATCAGCACTAGCGTTAAAACACGAGAGCTTTTCCGCAATCCCCATGCTATTGTAGCTACAATTAATACTTTGGTTTCTTTACTCTCTGAAACATAAAGACAAGTGAAATTATGGCCCACAGCAATAGCAACCTTCCATGAGTAACGAAACTAAAAACTAGAAATATCATTGCATCCAATAGAGAGTTGCTAAATTATTTGTGATTCTTAGCTCAGTTGCTTAATTCAGTTTAAGTTCTTTTATTTTAAGTTTCATTAGTCAAGTAGCCATTGTAATATAGCCGTTGCAAGTTTATTACAGAGTTGTTCAGCACGTTTTTAGTTTGTTTAGCTTTCGGTTACTAGAATACCACGTGGTCAAAATCTGTTTGTATAGAAGTAGCTGGCGATCTGTTTCTTTTCTTCTTCTTCACTTACACGTGAAGCTATTCTATGTATAAGTATCTGTATATACATAGCATTCAACTAATGAAAAACTCAACTCCTCATACTCTGAAACATGGTATCAGAGCAGGAATATAATAGAAATCCAGAATCAATAATTTTCTTAACCAATTTTTCTTAGAAACCAAATAGAATTTTTTCCTTCAGAAATCAAACAAAAACTCCAAAATCAAAACACAAGAAGATGGAAGAAGCTATTGAAGAAACGATACAAACAACGAGAAATACAGAACATGTAAATCCAACAAGAAATACAGAGCAAGTGAATCAAAATCTATCAGTCATCGATCCAATGAATTTGCAAAACTCAGATAATCCAGGATTAGTGCTCGTAACAACACTTTTGACTGGAAGTAATTACCGATCATGGAGTAGAGGCATGAAAATTGCACTTGGCGCCAAAAACAAGCTAGGGTTCATAGATGGAAAAGTTAATCCACCAGAACCAGAATTTGAAGATTATGAACAATGGAGAAGATGTGACTACATAGTCATTTCATGGATACTGAATTCCATTTCAAAGGAATTAGTATAAGCTTTTATCTACACAGCAAATGCCAAGGATCTCTGGGAAGAAATTTCAGAAAGGTTCGGGGAAAGCAATGGCCCCTTGATCTATCAACTTCAAAGACAGATCTCATCTATTTCATAAGGAAATGATGGAGTTGCAGTTTATTTCACCAAACTCAAGAAGCTTTGGGACGAGCTTGCAAGCATAGAACCAGTTTCGATGTGCGAATGTGGTGTTTCGAAGAAAATTACAGAAATAAAGAATAGAAATAAAATGATGCAGTTCTTGATGAGCCTCCATGAAGGCTATGATCAGACAAGGAACCAGATACTACTATTAGAGCCATTAGCAACCATTAACAGAGCTTATTTTATGATACTAAAGATTGAATCACAAAAACAAGTTTACTCAAACCTTTCTGACAACGGTTATGATTCAATTGCTTTAGCTGCGAGAAATTATAATTTTAGAAGAGAATACAAGAAGTATGATCCTACAAGAGGACTGTTCATATTGTAACCTAGATGGCCATACTAGGGATGAATGCTTCAAAATTGTAGGTTATCCTGAATGGTTTAGGTTTAAAGGAAGAGATGAACAACATAATAGGTGTGGTATAGCAATACCAGATTTTGCTTTCAAAAAGAAAGATCAATTCATAGAAACACCACTTGAAAGAGAAGGAGATGTTACAACAAACAAGATTGAGGAACTCTCAAACATGTTCAATAATCTTCAACAACAGATGCAAAGTATGATCAAAGCGAAACCTCAAATGGCAGCAACTGTGATTGGTCATCAAGATATGTTAAACAGTAATAATTTTGCAGGTATTTTTTTTACCACATGCTTATCCTGTGCCTCAGTAATCTGTGCTTGCTCATCGGTCATTGACACAACAGCAACAGATCACATAAGTCCTCAAGGATTTGTTTGGTTCTTTGAACAACCTGATGCATACAATTAATCTCACACTGCCAAATGGAAATGTGTCTATGGTTAAACAATAAGGAACGGTTCAAATTCACAGTAGCATGATATTTGCTGAGGTCCTTTTTGCTCCTGGATTCGAATTCAACCTCTTATCAGTCAGTAAACTAACTAACACTTTGTCTATCAATATAATTTTCTTTAAGACTTGCTGTCTTTTTCAGGACCTGGTGAGTGATCAAATATTTGCAGTTGGAAGATTAGAAGCTAGATTGTACATATTGGATGCCAAAAGCTTCTCTCCTTCCACAATAACAACTCAGTTGAAATTGTTGGTACAGGATACATTGAATCTCAAAAATCTTTCTCATCTTGTAAATACCATGCTTTCTATGCAAATAGATAATAAAGAAAGCCTTGATTCCAACAAATTAAATGTTACTTGTTCAGTTTCTGATTTCAATAACAAAATTAATCTTCATACCCTTCATTCTAGACTAGGGCATCCCTCTATTGAAAGAATAAAACATATTCTTTCTTTTACTGATGGCTCAAATCAACATCTCTACTGTGAAATTTGTCCACTTGCAAAACAAAGTAGATATCCATTTCCAGTAAGTACTTCTATCACCATTGCCCCTTTTAACCTACTTCATATGGATTTATGGGGTCCATACCATTTACAATCCATTACTGGTGCTTCATTCTTTTTAATCATTGTAGATGACTATTCAAAGGCCACCTAGACTTTGTTATTACAACAGAAAGCACAATGAACAAAAGCAATAACCAACTTTATCTTCCTAATTCACAACCAATTTTCAACCACAGTCAAGAAAATTCGCACAGACAATGGTGAAGAGTTTGTTAACCAAGAATTATCTCAATTTTTACAATTACAAGGTATTGAACACCAAACAACCACCCCATACACCCCTCAACATAATGGAACTGTTGAGAGGAAACACAAATCCTTATTAGACATTGCAAGATCTCTTAGAATACAAGCTTAATTACCTAAAAATCTTTAGTCAGAATGCATCCTAGCAGCTATATACCTCATTAACCGATTACCATCTAAAGTGTTATCTTGGAAAACCCCATTTGAAAAGTTATATGGTAGACCTCCCACTTATGAACACCTAAGATTTTTTGGATGTCTTTGCTATGCCACAAACCTATTAACACAAAAAGACAAATTTGATCATAGGGCCATAAAGTCTGTTTTTCTTGGCTACCATACCACAAAAAAAGCCTTCAAATTACTAAATTTAGAAACTAATCAGATTTTTAGCAGTAGAGATGTGAAATTTTTTGAGTCTATATTTCCTTTTCACAATAAAACCAATATGCCTTATCATCCTAATTCATTACCAGTGTTACCTATTATAGATCATCATGATTCTACCACCATCTCTCATCCATTTATTCATTCAACTCCACCTCTTCAATCATCTCCATCTTCACCTACACAATTTTCTTATTCTTCATTAACACCAGGTTTCATCTTGTCACTTGAACTTGATTTACCTATTTTAAATTCTCCATCCTTTCATAATCCATCTTCTCAGTCTTCACTTTCTCCACAATCCTCCATCCATCAAATTCTAGCTCATTCTCTTCAACGCAGTAGCAAACATTCTCAAAAACCAGTATGGCTCCAAGATTACATATCTAGTGTTGTTTCTGATCTCACTACTTATAGTACAGACTCACACACAGATCAACCTATTTTCTCTTCATCTCATCTTGCTTTTCTTGTCACCATTGCCCCTGTTCCTAAACCTGTAACATATCTACAAGCTGCACAAGATCCAAAATGGGTTCATGCTGTAAACCAAGAGTTAGAGGCATTTGAATAAAATCAAACTTGGCACTTGACTACTCTACCACCTGGAAAGAAAACTATTGGTTCAAAATGGGTTTTTAAAGTTAAATACAAACCTACAGGTGAAGTTGATAGATATAAGGCACGCTTAGTAGCCAAAGGCTACAATCAGATAGAGGGACTAGATTTTAAAGAGAGGTTTTCACCAGTAGCAAAGCTGGTTACAATAAGAATTTTTATTGCTTTGGTTACAACACATAATTGGCCTATCTTTCAACTGGACATCAATAATGCGTTTTTGCAAGGTTTCTTGGATGAGGAAGTATACTTGGTACCTCCACAAGGTTACACAGCTACTAATCCTGGTCAGGTTTGCAAACTAAACAGATCTATCTCTATATGGCCTTAAATAGGCTAGCAGGCAATGGAATGTCGAACTGACATCATTTCTTTTGTCACTGGGTTTTTCACAATCTTGTCATGATTATTGTCTATTTGTAAAAAGCAAAAGTGACTTGTTTTTAGCTCTATTAGTCTACGTAGATGATGTCATCATTACTGGCACTAGTGAATCTGAAATTGCCTCTATCAAACAAGCCCTACATACTAAGTTCACCATTAAGGACCTTGGTCACATAAAGTATTTTCTAGGCTTGGATGTGGCAAGGTCTAGTTCGGGCACAATCATCAGTCAGAACAAATTTGTCAACAATATATTGAAAGACACGGGAATGACAGTGGCAAAAATAGCAGTTTCACCCTTACCAAAAGGCTTTCCCCTGATGATGGAGAACTTTTATTAGAGCCAGATCGATATCGTAAATTGATAGGCAAGTTCCTCTATGTGAACTTTACACATCCAGATATTAATCATTTTGTCCAGCATCTCAGTCAGTTCATGAGTGCTCCCAGACAACCACATATGGATGTTGCACTTCATGTTGTGCGTTATTTGAAAGGGGTTCCCTCAAGAGGTTTGTTCTATCCTAGTAGCAGTGATCTCTCCATAAAAGCCTTTTGAGATGCTGACTGGGGTACTTATAGTTTTTCACGAAGATCGTTAACAGGGTATTGTATTTTTCTGGGTAATTCGCTCATTTCACGGAAAACAAAAAAACAGAGCACCGTGTCTAAATCTTTCGCCGAAGCCGAATATCGCAACATGCCTGCCATTGTATGCGAATTGTTGTGGATTTCATATATATTGAAAGATCTTCGTGTCTCTGTCTCCCAACCTATTGCTATCTTTTGTGACAACCAGGCCGCACTAAATATTGCTTCTAACCCTGTTTTTCATGAAAGGACCAAACACCTAGATATAGACTGTCACTTGGTTCACCAACAGACTAAAACCAAGTTCATCACCCCTCAATATGTTTCTACACAACAACAACTCGCTGATTTTTTCACAAAGCCGCTTTCTAGTCCGGTGCATAATCGGTTTTTACCCAAGTTAGGTCTTGTTGAGCTTCCCCAAGCTCCAACTTGAGCGGGGGATATAGAGAGTTGCTAAATTATTTTTTATTCTTAGCTCAATTGATTAATTCAGTTTAAGTTCTTTTATTTTAAGTTTCATTAGTCAAGTAGCCGTTGGAAGTTTGTTACAGAGTTGTTCAACACGTTTTTAGTTTATTTAGCTTTCGGTTACTAGAATGCCACGTGGTCAAAATCTGTTTGTATAGAAGTAACACACTGGCGATCTGTTTCTTTTCTTCTTCTTCACTTACACGTGAAGCTATTCTATATATAAGTATCTGTATATACATAGCATTCAACTAATGAAAAACCCAACTCCTTATACTCTGAAACACATCCTTTCATTGTTTCACCCAAGAGTTTATTATTTAATACATAATTGCAGCGATTTTGATATAACTACTATTTGAAATATGATGCTCAACTGGCTCCATAAAAAAACAAGCTTTGTCAAGGAGAAAATAAGAAAAAGCTTAGCTACAAGCAGGAAAGAAAAGTACGCTAGAAAGAAAATTAGGTAAAAAGAATAAAAGATGTACAAGTAGTCCTGTAGTTAGACTGTTGGACATCCTCACCTTCTACTGTGAAATTGCCACAAGAAGATTGTCGGTCCCCATTAGTCAAGTACAAGAAAACAGAGTTGTTCACAAGATTGCCCAAGGCCACAAGGACACCAAGAGAAAATTGTGCAAGTAGATAAAATCCCGGAACAGGGTAATACCATAATCCAATAGTTTCCCATATTTCCATATCCTGCAAACACATTCTAAAAGATTTTATAAATATATGAGGTTAATTGTAAATGTTAGACCCTAAAGCATACACCAAAAAATTGAATACCTTCCACATTTTATTATTTAGGAACATAAACGCTACATTGAAGACATAGGTGCTTGAAGTCCATAAGAGAATGAAGATGAGAAGCAAACCATTTATCTGGTGCAAGTGGAACAATGAAGGGAAGGCATACGTGACATAGCCAACATAAGCAAGTAGTCCAAATGCACAGATACTTGCAAAATGGAAACTCCAAAATGACAAAGCAAGCAAGGAAATCTGACATGGTAGTACCAGGGACAATGAAATAAATAAGACAACCCAAAATATGATAACACACATCAAAATAAAGGGTAATGTTTAATGCATGAAACAACATGATAAAAATGAATTAAGGAACACATATTGCTATCAAAATGTTGAGATTTAATTGCAAATGCTTTGTTTAATCTGAAAATACCATTATTAAGAGCATTTATGGGTGTGGTTTTTAGTGCAAGTGTGTGCATATTGAAAAAATCAAAGTACTCTTTATCCCTGGCAAAACACCACAAATTCAAATTTATTTTCCAGAAAAATCCTTTTCAAAAATCAGATATATTAAATAAACTTTTCCAATTACATATGGATGCATTGATACCCTTACTATAAATGATGAGTAGGTTAATCAATTCCCACAGGAAAATCTACATCTGAATATGTGATATCAATCTGCATTATATGTTGGGTCCATTGTCATTTTTGTTCTTAAATATTTAAATGAGCCCATATTTGTTAGCTGTTTGAGGAATTTAGAGGGAAACAGAAAAAGCAGCATAGGTTAACAAATGGAATAGTAAAAATTGGTTATAAATCAATTATGATGAAGAATTGAAAGCAATCAATGTAGTAAGCATACTGCAAAACCATAAATGAAAAAGTTCACACTGAAAGTCCAAAAAACTGCTCCTTTCAATATAAGATTTGTGTGCCTTATGCCAGATCTGCACAATAATAAAAAGAAAATGATACAATGAGACTCCAGGGAAAACACCACAGAAGCTCTTGATGTACTTAAATAGATAATTTTCAGCTGGGAGACTGATATTTAGGGAAGAGAAGTGCAGACTAAGACAAAATGTAATAGCGCCAGCACAATTACCTTGATTCATAAATAAAAAATGAATACTTTGGGGGAAGCAGTAGCTCAGACAAGCTGCTTTCTCTTGTTGACAAGATAAAATGCATCTCCGTAAGATCAAATCTAATCCAAGATAGCTGTGGAGGAAATAATCCCAGTAAACCTCTGTACATACTGAAAGGGAATAATTCCAAATGCATAAAAAAAGGAATGGCCAATTATCTTGTTTGCTTCTCATGTTAACTTTGTAATAATGGCCAATTATCTTATTTGCTGCTCATCTTAACTTTGTAATATATCAATGGAAAATAATCAGGGGCTTTCTCTGAATTACATGAAACCTTTTACAGAACCTGCATTGTAGGTTTACAGAGCTGCACACATGCAATAACCTGGATCTATATGATTCCTATGTTGTGTTACAAGTTCTAAATAAAAATGCTAAAATATTTTCACTATTCAGGAAGATCAGGATATAGGAGCCATGAGCATATGACTAAAGCAAAAAGAGCATGATAGCAAGTTCATCAATTGTATAGCAGGAATGTAATTGAAAGAAACACTACCTTGACCCCATTTGTATAAACTGACAAAAATGATATCTAATTTTATTTAGACTGAGCTACTAGTCTCGCACAAATTAGTGCCCATTCCTCTTGCAAGGGACTCAACTCCAGTCACAAAGGGGGCAGAGATGCATTGCACTAATTTGGAACATGTATCTATCATTGCATCTTTCAAGGTACGGCCAAATGCCAGTCATGTATGTTGTCTCTAAGCCTTGAATAGCTTTAGGAAACATGTTAGTTAAAGACCTTTATCCCTACAAGCTATTGCTCAGTCTGAAGAAAAAACTCCTCATAAGTCTTGTAGACATTCATTTTAAGCGTGTTGACGTAAACTGACACTTTTTCCCTTTCATTCCCAATTTAGCCTTTTCTTCCCTCAAGCTAAGACAATTTGCAATCCTTTCACTTATGTGTAGGCATAGCTTCTTGGAAGGAATGAATAGCTTTATGCCATCATGCCTCAAGTGTCTCCACCTTTGCCAAGATGCTTTCATTCAAGGAATGAACTCCCAGTGTCACACTTTTAAGTCCAAAACAGTAGGAGATTTGCCTTGAAACCTTGCAACATCACACTGTTTTAATTCTTTATTGCCAAGGAACTAAACAGCATGTCCACATTGACATTCACAATGATAATAATCAACTCCTACTTCAATTGATTCGTGGTCTTAGATAGGCCATTGGTTACCAGACATATTAAGGCTAAAACTGAGATTGGAGAATTTTTCCATGTTCTCAATAAAAACAGAAAGGAAAAAAATATTAGAACACTGCCAAAAGGGAAGAATTAGAATGGTCAACCAAATTTCCACCAGTTCACAAGCTACACAAACATAAGCTTTATGCAGTATTTCTTAATTATTTAAACTTCTATAATCTGTTGTAATTATTCCCAGATCTTAGCAAATGCCAAAACAAATTCATAAAGACTCACAAAAGACTTGAGAAGGGAACAAAACAAAAAGAAACTGCAAGAATTAGATATGAGTAGTTCACTTAGTATATATTTTTATAATTTAAACCAGGCAGTAGGTCTAAATTGAAAATATGATTTGCTTACCATAATATAAAAAACTAGAAGCGAGAGGCAAGAACAGATTTCTGACCACGCTGATTTTGCAGATATTTTATAGAGACCAATAAAACCAGCAATACACTGAATCATCCCACAAAACTCAATGGGAAGCTGATATACATACAGCAGGAAAATATTCAACCCTGCATACAATAAAAGATGCCTCCAACACCTTCAAACCATATGGGTTAGTCTAAATCATTCAAGTTGATATTTTACTGTAATGAAAACAAACAGTATTAGTCAACCGAGAGCAGGTCCACAAAGAAATACAAGTTACTTACTGGAAAAGTCCCAAAAAATTGCTTGTTGTAGACCACTTAATGAGTCCAATACTACTGCAAATGAAAAATGGTAAGGATGCACAAGATGGATGACTAATGCCCACAACCAGCTGTACAGCAGGCAACAATAAGAAGCATAAAACCCTGAGATGAGAACCTTCCATGGAGCAAAATGAGAGAGAATCAAATGTTAGCATCCCAGTGTCAAGCAATTGAATTAAATTAGCAAAGTAAATGTTCACACCATTTAATAATGATTAGAGTATAGTTGAGATGAGAACCTTCTATGGAGCATAAGGAGATAGAACCAAAGATGAACATCCCGAGGTCAATCAATTGAAGAAAATAGAATACTAAATGCTCACACCATTTAATGGTGATTAGAAAGTAGTTAAGAATTTATGGAGGATAATTCACTAGTGATGCTGAGATTGAAGGAAAAATTTGCAAATGTTTCTCCCATAGTGCAGGTAAACATATAGATTTTGGATAAAATGTTGTTTCACAAAATTAAATAAAAATACCTACTTAGACAATGGATTAAATGAAAAGGAAATGAGAGGAACTTTGGGGACGGAAGCAGCATCAATTGCTGAAACATATTTCACCAATTTCTTCACCTCCCCATATATAATGCAATGAAATGCTCTAGGAATACTTTATATGCCAACTAAATTGCAAAAGAACTGTACTAAGTATTTAACTTGAAAACGAAAAAGAAAATGAAGAAAGCATACTTGTATTTTAAAGAAAAAGAACTATCCACGTAGTATATGATGACAAACCTATACGTATAATAGAAGAACACAGATGCTCAAACCAAGAATCTTTCCATAGATCCAGAACAAATCTGCTCCCATAGATTCCAATTACTGCAACAAAAGCTGCAGATACTTGGATGACCATGAAACATATTTCATATTGCAACCTCCAAGAATGAACACTGCAAAACCAACACATTCAATATGTACAGATTTGCTTAATAAAGTAAACTTGAATTTTCAGGAAACTTAGCAAAGGAATATCAGCAGAAAGAGAAAATGAAGGATAGATGTTTTCAACTTAAAACCTTACCTTAGAAAACCAACTAACTTGGCCCATTGAGCATCGGAAATACTCCACTTATCCCCCTTAACGGCCCATACGATGTGAAATATGGCATGAGAAAGAACAGCCAGTGAAGAAAAGATAAGCGTACACCATGATAGCTGAGATTGTCTTTGAGATCGGAATCCTATTAGAAGCAAAAGATTGAAAAAAAAAGGTGAAATTTAGAATATAAGAAGAGCAATATATAAAATATCAACAACTGTAAAAGAAGCAAATGATATCAAATGGAATATCATTTTGATATACCTTACCCACAAAAGTGCAGCCTTGGTTGTCATTTTTGTTAATTGACCTAATTATTAATCTTTTCCTCAAGAACTATTAGTACGTTAATAATCCAATTATAGAACTCGTTTAGAGCACTTCAACAATTATTGGCCAGTTACAAATTCATCCACTCATAGATTTTCATTCAATATTCCTTCACAAGTTTATTAATCTGATCTAACTCAGGTTCATACACAATAGTATGCTAAGAAGAACAAACACATTGCATGTGAAAAAGAACTATGCAGAAGATGGCAGAATGCCATATCAATATCAAGTACCATGTAAATCCAGACTTCACAAAAAACTCTATAAATAGGATTTTAGATGCAACTGAGGGTAAATTGACATATTCTTCGGAAGAAGCAAGAATGTTAATTCGCTTGACATCAAGGCGACTTCACATGCAAGGGACATGTGAGGATGAACATGAAGAGATTTGAGGGCCATTTGGTTGGCAGGTTCAACACCTATTTATTTTGTTCATGTTTCTCATCATTGAATGAGAATCAAAAATAAAGATGTCAGGTATGTCAGGTGAATCATACACAAAGAAAGTTAGATTTTCTGAGAACTCAGACGCATGCACCAATTTATTTAAGCATGAAACTGTTTAAGTAGCTCCTTTATGTATGTGGGTGGGAACAAGCATGGACAAACCAAAATGCAAACCTGGACACTTCTTAAAATCTAAAGCTACATACGTGTTCTGGAGAATTGCCTAAATTTAGTAATATAAAAGATTTTCTCCGATGTTCTGAAAGGTGCATGCAAGGATGCTTTCTTTGAATGTAACTTCCAGGGAAAAAAACACAGAGAATTAAAGACCAACTTCTATCACTACCATGCACCTAGGCAAAACCAATTATAACAACTTAAACATGCCTTTCCCTCCTTTCACATCTTGTTGCAATTTTCCTCAATGCATAATTAAATTGAACTAGAGTAGAACACAAGAAAGTAAGTCTTGTCTAGCAAAATACGAGTGACAATAAATCCATGTTGGAAAGCATTTACATCAGGATAGAAAGAAGCCAAGATAAATAATTAACGCATCAATGTAACATCAGCAGCTTACCAATTTTTGGTGCAGCATATTGAATGAAGAGAAATGCCAACAAATCAACCATTGACATCAAACTCCAATTGAGTAATGCAGCTGATAAAGCACAGCAGAAAAAGGAGAAAAGGTTACCAGCTTGAGCAGGAAATCACAGTCAAAGCACTAAGTAGATGCACGGCATTATACCAAATATATGGAAACCCAAAAAAATTTCTCATGAAGCATATAGCCAACTCAAGTAAAATTTAATCCCACACCAGTTGAGGTTGGCTAATTGGATTTTTTGTTTTCTCATATTTATACGGTAGTGGAAACAGCTTCCCAAAGCTTAACTTAATGGACATTTCAGAAACATAAAAACATATTATTCAGTGACAATAGAACAATGCAAACCTGTCAAAAGAAGCATAGGCAACGCAAATCCATCGAGGAACCTTCCCATCTTTCAACAAAAAAACCCACTATAATTGCCCCATTTTTGCGATAACAAACTCATAATTCTCATCAAATCCTTAATGAAAATAACAAATACCCATTTGAGAACAATCCAAGCTCAACCCCTCATAATAGTTTCCTAACAGAATCAACAATGCTAAATGTGTTAGAGACGATAATAATGAGCAAAGGATTTGTTCAATTGCATGCATAGACCAATACTTATTTCCCAAAATCGAACAAAAAAGTTTATCTGTATAATCAGAATCAGAATCACGGCGAGAATTTCGAAGAAAAACGATGCATATTCTATTGGATGGTAATATGAACGAGCAAAATGGGTTGAGAAATTTTTTGTTTTTATAGATCTGTTTTAATTTTTAATGCATTATTTGCTGATTGCCATCGATGCCTGATAAGTGGAATCTGAATTCTTGTCCTGCAAATGCGAGGATGATAGCACAGCACTTTCGGTTTTTTATTTATAGTCCTCTGTTTTTTAAACTCTGATTTCGGTTAACACTAGCTTTTATATGCATATAATTTTAGTCGTTCGAATCTACATATGTCAATTTGTATGGATGTAATATATTAATATAGATAAATTATTATTAATTTATTTATTATAAATTAATTAATTAATTAAAAAGTAATAGAAAAAATATTATATATAGTGTTTGTATAAGTTCTAATTGCGATATATATATATATATATATATATATATATAAAATCAATAAAATAATTTTATATAAATTTAATTCTTAAGAGAGTTATGTAATATATGATAAAATATTTTGTAAAAAACTTTTAAAATCTATTTTAATTATATTTATTTATTGAAAATTTATTATTTTTATTTATTTAATACGAATTTCAATTTTATTATTATTGTTTAAAGTTTTATAAATTTACTTACTGAATATTTCAAGTTTTTTTAATCATAGCATAGACATAATAAAACTTCTTATAAATATATGGCATAATTTATATATATGCACACGCAAAGGGTGAAATCATAAAATTTTATTAGAAGGTTAAAATTAAATTAATAGAAATTTTTAGTTTTATAAATTATATATAATTTTTTTAGAAATTAATTAAAAAATTTACATATAATTTTAGTAATATTAGAGAAATCAAAATTAAATTAATATAAAATTTTAATATTATAAATTATATATAATTTTTTAAGGATAAATTAAAAATTTATTTGTAATTTTAAAATTATTATTTATTTATAATTTTTTTGGAACCAATTAAAAAATTATCATATATATATATATATTTAAAAAATTTATAAACCAATTAAAAAATGTATATATATATATATATATATATATATATATTAAAAAATTTTAGGAGGGCTATCTCTAACTCACTAATTCCGCTTGTGTGCAATTAGATAATTTTATAAAATGATAAATTGAGTTTGATGTCTCAAATTTTGCAACGAAAATCATCTCTTCTTTATTATTATTGTGGTTACAATTTCTATTTAATAAAATCAAAATAATTAAAAGAAATAGTTGAAAAATACATTATGGGCACTTTAATCATATTTTAATGTTGAGCTTTGATATGTATTTTTTTTCTAAAGAAAAAAATTGAGAGATAAATATCTTATACAATATTATAGATATAAATTAGGAAATTATTATATATACTTAGTATACATGAAAATATGCATTACCTTTTATAATTATATAATATTTATTTTATATAAAATTTTAAATTAAAAATAAAATACAGCACTTAACAATATATTTTCATATATCAAAAATTACAAACAGTCGATTTCACACACTTAAAATTATAATAAATATATATTATTAATAAAAATATATATTTTAAAATGATATTGAGAAAATTAAATATTGAAACAAATAGTAATTTTCTTTGTTTGGAATTTAAGATTAAACATTAGTGTGAAAATGTTAATAAAAGTCAAAAGAATTATGGAATATTGATGAAGAGATTATAAGCAAAATTCATGGTCAATAAAGAATGTTGTTGGTTGGAAGGCAATAAAAGGGATTGAATTCAAAACCTTCTGACTCGTTATGGCAAGGCTGATTCAAGAATTATCAGCACCAGCCTTCACAATCTAGAAACTTATCAATGTCCAAATAACCAGCCATATCCCAAGTTTTTTTTATTATTATTATTCTTACAAGCAGCTGCCTACGATTTGAAAACCAATTTAAAACGAGGTCAAAATATTTAAAATAAATTTAAAAAAATAAAGCTAAAATCGTAAATATACAATACTCTTGATTAAGTTCTAGCGTATCCTCTGAGTCATATGACTGTGACAATAATTAAAATAATAAAGTTGTGATTTTCTTTTTTGGATAGAAAAAGACGGTATTATATAAACTGATCTTATACACAGGAGAAAGATAATCAGACCAATAGCCTCAAGACTTTGACAGATTTTGATTTTTGATTCTTGAAAACAAGAAACAGTTTTACATAGACAAAAAAGTTTCTGGGTGCTTAAAATCAAGAAAATGGATTCGAATCAAGAAACAATGCACCCCCACCACCACTATCATCACCATTACAACCACTGCCAAAACATGACCAACGACCGCCTCCCCTGCAAGTTTCTTCCCAAGCGGATAATCTTGGTCCGCCATGGCGAATCAGCAGGCAATATTGACACCGATGCCTACGCAACCATACCAGATCACAAAATCCCATTAACCTCATTGGGTTTAGACCAGGCCCGCAACGGTGGGTCCCGCCTTTACAATCTAATATCTGACAGCGGCAATTGCCCGAATAACTGGCGGGTCTACTTCTATGTCTCGCCTTACGACCGCACCCGATCCACTCTCAGGGAGATCGGACGGTCGTTTGAGAGAAAGAGGATTATTGGGGTTAGAGAAGAGTGTAGAATTAGAGAGCAAGATTTTGGGAATTTTCAGGTGAAGGAGAGGATGAATCTGATAAAAGAGATCAGAGAAAGATTTGGGAGGTTTTTTTATCGGTTTCCTGAAGGAGAATCTGCGGCCGATGTTTTTGATCGCGTTTCAAGTATGTTTTTCTTCTTCTTCTTGCTGTTTAGTTGATTGATTTTGTTAATGGGTATTTTTTGCGATTGATATAATGAAATTACAGCATCGATATAATTATAAACAATAAAATAAAAAAAAAGGAATCTTAAACTAAAAATCTGTGTGTTCATATATAATATTTTTTTTAATTACTGTTGCGTAGTGAATCACTTAATAATATTATAGTAATAAAATTGTTTGTTTCCCTTTATTTAGTAAAGATTTTGGAAATCCTTTTGTTGGGTTCGGTAGTTGAAATATTTAATGTTTTGGTTTCGTTAACGTTTTTGTTCTCTATCTTGTTTATTGTTGATTTACTCATGTTTTGCAATATTATGAGTTCATTTTTGCAATTATACTCTGCTCACCTAACTCATGTACAATTCTGTGTCTGAGTTTAAGCATCACGGTTTATGCTCTTAAGATGTTTCCTCAAAAGTTGTAAAGCAACATAATGTAAAATTGAAAACACTTAATTTCAACTGCTTGGGCCAATTTCATAACAAGCATTTTTAAACCAAAGATTGGCTCTTTGAAAACGCACAATTTAACTGGTACTGTTAACCTTGAGTTGATATGAAACCGTGTTGTGAAAATGCTGATGTAAAGAAGTTGAAGATGGGAGTGAGAATATGTTTCTCATGCTGAGTACTTTGTAGTTGGTTTTTATTGTCTAATAACAATAAGGTTTCATTTTCAATGTAAGGGCATAACTCACATGCATTTATGCATTCTTTATAGTGTGCCCTATTGAATTTCTTCTCATACTTTATTTCTTGGGTCCAAAGCTCTGAATCTGACATTGCCAGTGGTTCCCTTGCTTGCTTTTCAAATCAGTGGAGGTTTGATTGGTATAGCGAATAACATAAAATAGCGGTACTATTTTTTCACATGGCAAAAACATAAAATAGCAATACTATTTTTTCACATGGCAAAAACAACAGGACTAGTACAGTTATATTTCCCCATTGTCCATTTGAGGAAAAAAATAAAAAAATAAAAAAAAATAGAATGGCAGTTTGGATTAGTGATAGATTATAATGCAGTTTGGATTCATTAATTGAATGGCTGTCGAAACTTCAAGAAGCATGTCATTGGCAGTTAGCTTATTTAATTATTGCTATCTTTTTTCATGAATTGAGCACTTTAGCTTCAATTAATTGGCAGAAATATATTTTACCTGTGCAAATGATGAAATTCTTTTCTTTTGAAGTGCTTGTCTAGTTTACTAGATATGAATGTCAAACTGGATAATTTTGGTTAATGATGTTAGGCAACGTAACATATTTTGCCATTTTCTTAAAGTAAATGTAAAAATTGGATGACAGATTTCGTGATAACTTTAGGTAATCACCAGTCTATTAATCAATGAATCTAGGCTTAATGACAGAAAAAAAAAATGGACCTTCTCGAAAATTGTAATCGTACCCAAATCTTTCAAAATCGGTTATTTTATCCTTATTTAAAGATTTTGATTGCGATACCCATGTAATCAAGTCAATTTGGAAAGGTTTCAGTGCAATTACAATTTTTGAAAAGGTTTTTTTTTTGTCATTAGGCCACAAATCTAAATTTTACAATCTAAATATTTTTTTGGTTGCTATTTCAGAATTTAGATCTCTAGTTTAATTTATTTATTTTTTGGTTCTCTAATTTCCCTTGTGGTTGTCTGATTCTCAATTAGGGTCTGCTTTTGGTTTATTTTAACCATTTAAATCTAACTAAGAAATGCTTCTAAATTAATCTTTTAGCTATGGAGCTTACTTTGTTTTCCCTTTTGAATAAACAGAACTAGTAAAATGTGATTCCGATCCAACCTCCTGGTTTTGTTTACTTTATCGTGCTTGGTTGGTGAAATTTCTTGTTTTTGTCTTGAAATAGTGAAAGGGGGTTGCATTTGTAGTTCATGGAATCAAATTGCATAATTTAGGCTATTTATGTTTTGTGTAGTTGATATGGGAAGATGCTGATGCAAAACAACAGGATGAACTTTTCCCCACAATTTTCAACTATAGATAGAAGTTTATAAGACACTGAATTGTGCGAATTAAATGTTGTCTTCTGGCAGGTTTTCTTGAATCTCTTTGGAGGGATATAGACATGAACAGGCTTCACCAGGGCCCCTCTGATGACCTAAATCTTGTAATTGTATCACATGGGCTAACTTGTCGTGTATTCCTCATGAAGTGGTTCAAATGGACAGTTGAGCAATTTGAGCATCTAAATAATCCTGGGAACTGTGAGTGTCGGGTGATGGAGTTAGGACCTGGTGGAGAATACAGCCTGGCAATCCATCACACGGATGAGGAAATGCAAGAATGGGGACTCTCCCCTGAAATGATTGCTGATCAAAAGTGGCGAATCCATGCCAAGAGGGGTGATTGGAATGACAACTGTCCCTGGTACTTCGATGCATTTTTTGATCATCTAAAAACTGATTTACATAAAGAAAGTGATGACAAACCAGATGATTCTTCAAGTATATGTGAATAGGCTACCCAGAAATTTGATTCAATCTGTACCAATTCTTTTGATTTAATCTATACCAATTCTTTTGATTCATATTCATGGAAACTGTAGTTTTAATACTTGTTAGTAGGATTCATATTCACAGGCTAGATTCCGAGATTTATATAGGTAGTACTAGTAGGATTGTAACACTTTTTTAGGAAACATTTACTTCTGAATTCACATTTTACTGCTTTAAGCGAAGTGCAAAAATCGAAGTAGTTCAAATGTTGAAACTTGAAAGTATTACAATTGCTGATCATGGTGAAATTGTATATATTGTTCTCTGATTATCGATTTTGTACTCTTTGTTGGAAGGTACATTATATCTGCATCAGATTCAAATTTTCAGTTTTTTTAGTGAATGATTTGAATTTATAAGCTTTGAATGACAAAAGTTGTTATTTCCTGATAACAAAAGATAATTTATTCATTGAGGCTGAGGCTGAGGCTGAGCAGTGTTAATCTCTATTCATGAATTACCAACTTACATTTTACAATGACTTTTTTTTTTTTTAATTTTTTAATTTTTTATAACAAATTAAGTGGAAGCTATTATTGCTGAAGCATTATAATCTGCTAGTTATATCTCGTCCCAGATCAGCTGTAATAATAATTGTAATGTATTATAGGATTCAACCTTACAATTATTAAGCATTTTTTTTATACTTTTCTAATTGAGTTTATAATCAAAATGTGCATAGGTTAAAGATGCATCTTTCATTTAATATATTCATTCATAATTTACTTTCATAATTGAAATCTAATAATATAATAAAACCCTAATCAATAAATTTGTCTATATACTAATATAAAGCCAATCTTGGGTTAGCATAATAGGTTTGGTATTGTATATAAGAAAAAGCAAATAGTTATACGGGCTGCATTAAACTAGTAATGAAAACTTCCAATTATGCGTGCCTTATACTCATCCGCATGTTGTATAGGCACAAAATTCAATACTTAACAGCCTGTATCAACAGAAAATCAATAAAAGTTCAAATTTTTTTATTTTTTTATAGGATAAGTAATATTTAAATTTATTAGACTTAGTTAATTTATACTCAAATTGAAAGAGATAAAAAATTATATTTAATTTAAGAAAAAAATATGAAAAAAAATATAATTTGTCTGTTTAATTATTTAAATTTTATGAAATTTTATTTAATAAAATAATTTTTATGATTTAAAGAATATTTGAGTAAAAATTTTATTTTGAAAATAAAAATTTAAAAATATTATTTTAAAAAAAAATTATAATATTTAATTTAAATTTTTTTATTTTAAAATTTTAAAATGATATTTTAAATTAATCATTAAAATATTAAAAAAATATTTAATATTTTTTAAAATTTAAAATAATATTTCGTACATATTTTAAATATATTCATTTACTTTTTGGATTCAAGAAGATAAAATTCATGACACCGTTAATATAACTTATCCTGATGCTAATGTGGCCAATTTTACTTAATTTAATAAGGTCAATTGATTTAAAATAAGAAAAATCTAAAAATAGAAAAATAGCAAATAGTTTAGTACAATTACTGAAATGAGATGTTCGTAATAAAAAAAATACAAAAAATATTTATCTATTTTTTTATTATTTCTTAATCTTAAAAAATAAAAAACATTTGAAAATCAAAATGAAAGCAAGCACAAGATGGAGGAGTCACCTAAATCGCGAGCCAAGAACAAAGAAAATGCAGGCCTGAGTTGTGAGCTCCGATGATCGGTCGGCTGAGCAGTGATTGTACTTTCTCTTAATTTAATATTATTATTATTATTATTAAATAACAGTTACCTAGCAGACTGGACTCTGTGGGCTTGAAAGAGAGAGAGAGAAGAGAAGAGAAGAGAGGACAAGGCGTGTGCTTAGATACGATCAGCAACTACCAGTATCTACTCCTTCATTGGCTGATTTCATTTCTGAAATTGTTTTTACCACCTAAAGAAATAGAAGGAACAAACAGAATCATTAAAGCAAGCTTTATATATTAACCCAAAGCGTATGAACTGAATTTTTCTTCTCATTCACTCACTTTATCTTTCTTCTTTTCCCATTACAACCAAAAAAAATCCACACGCAATTCCTATAAATTAATCTCTCTTTACACTTTCTAGGGATCTGGGTCTCCTTTACTTTCTCAAAAAAATTCATAGCAGACATTGCTTTTGCACACACATTTCATAGAAAAGAGATTCTCCAACTAATTGAAGTGTTGCAGATGGTACTGTAACTATCAATTTTTACAGTCAGACACAGCTCTTGAAATGGGTGCATTCTAAAATACTTCCATCATGGGTTTAACACTGGAATTATGTGTCAGAGTCTCAGATCTTGAAGTGGGCATTCCATTCTTTTGCTTAAAAAAGTAAACTAGGCAATTGATCTATCTGGGTTCTTGGTGGGTGGCAATTCGATTCTTGAAAATTGAATTTGAAGTTGAGCTGGGTTTTGGGTTTTTCTTTCTTTTTTGAGCGTGGAAAACTTTATTGATGGCTTATCCATCAGAACATTATGGTTTGTGTAGTAATGGAGCTTTAAGGATAGTTCTGGTGTTGCTGGCTACATTCTTGATTGGGTACATTTTGAGACCCCATTTGTACTCCTGGGGGAGTTCAAGTGCTCCAGCTTCATGTTCTTGTCATTGTGATTGCTCTGACATTGAAGATTTTGCTTTGTCCTTACCATTAGGTCAGCTTTTACCCTTCTGTGAATGGTAGTGTTGGTTAGTTTTTGCATATTTGTGTTTATTTTCTTAACTTAAATTATCTGCGGATTTAATTGGACTTAGTAGACTTTGGCAAATGAGCATTCACTCCTTTTTGGCATAGAATTTAGTTTGCAATTTTGATCTTTCTTATTACTGTGGTCGAACTACTAGTGCTTTTCATTTGTAAATCTTCAAGGGATTCTGGTATCATTCTTTATACTAGGGTAGTATTATAAATGGATTTTGTGCTGATGATTGTGCTTGTAAGGCGAAAGGAATAAATTTTTTAAATTCTTAGTTCAATAGATGGCTAGAGATATAAGAAATCACTGAGATAGATATATAATCTTCTCTTTTTCACCATTAAATTTTATAATTATTTATTGGATTGCAGTGAAAATCTTGGCTTCTGTCAAGTTAAGCTAAGAGTATTTTCAAATATTGTCGTGGTAGATTTTCCTGCCACTTCCATGAAACACCACCATGTTGATTTATACCATATTTCTGATGGAGTCCAGTTGGCTGCATTGACCTAGGAAAACCATGGTCTGGTTAGAATTGAACTAGTCAAAGAACTATTTTCATTGTAGATTGCTGGACATTTTGATCGAATTGGCTGAAAGGGAGAAGGAATTCATTTTGGTACCTTGAAATAGAAGTCGTAGTTTAAACGGATGCTTTACTTTTTCTTTCAACCTATTTGATAATCAGTAAAATTCTTGATAGAGGTGCTAGTTTCTGGTCAAATAGAAGGCGTCTTTTTGTGCTGCTGCTGGAATAGCTGCCCTAAGAAATGAACGTTAGCAGAGTTTTGCTCAGCAATGATAGTAACCTAAATGCTGTTAAGCAATTCAATCCTTTGAATACTGATTACATAGTGATGGTCATACCAGCGTTACCTTTTAATCATGGATTGCCGGACTAAGATGCAGTTCAAGAAATCCGTAATGGCAAAAATATTAGAACAGAAATAGACCTCTGCTTATACAATATGAAATTTTTGCAACAGTAATTAACCCTGTACAAGTTGAGGCATCAGGGACATAGGTGAAATTTATCAATGCTTCTTGCTAACTTCGTTATCTGTTCTTTGTGCATTCTGTTGGTCACAATATTTCATTTCACTGTTTTGTCCTTTAAAGATATAGTTTCTTTCAACTGATTTTGTTTCTGATAACTATTGTTCTGCAGAATTTGTCAACAGCTCATATGCAGGTCAGTTCTCTGCATAGATGAAACATTTCACTTTTGCCTTTTGAATTGTTGTTATCTGTCAATATCAATTGGTTGAAACAGTTCCAGAAGTAGGAATTTTGAACTTGTACATATATTATTTTGCTCTTTCTTTCTTCTTTTTTTTAATCTTTTAGGTTGATTCATGTATGGTCAATGGTCTTCCATAATACAACAACATATTCTTTTATCTTCTGAATTGTTATTGGAATTAAAATTGCTGTTGATATTAATTTGGTTGCTTTCCTGTAGCATCTGGTTCTGAAACTGAGGAATTTAAATTATAATAAACATAAGAATTATCTTGCAAGGCATTTATTGATTAATGATTGGTACAAATAGAAGAAAATAGGATTTAATTGGAATGAATGTTCATGTGATTGGATGCATGCCTTCTCTTGACCTCAATGGCATTTCTGTCATCGAAAGTTTACCACATTATTTTGGGGAAAAATATATATATATTGGTTCTTATCCTCAAGTTAATTTTCTTTCATTGTCAATTTTTTACTTTGCTGTATTTGCAGACTGCAGCAATCATGATCCAGAAATACATGAAGAAATGGAGAAGGATATTGTAGCTTTACTATCAGAGGGAATTGCTTTGCAGAGAAGAGTGGCTAATGATTCCTTGGAGCATACCAAGGCATTGGTAATGGATGCAAGGACAGCCTCCTTACACTATCAGAGGGAAGCAGAGAAATGCAATGTACAAACAGAAACTTGTGAAGAAGCAAGAGAGAGGGCTGAAGCAGAACTAGTAGAGGAGTATAAGCTTGCAGCATTATGGGAGCAACGAGCTCGAGAACTTGGATGGGAAGATAGTAGAAGAGTATATACATGAGTATGGATATTAGCATTATTCTTTATAAATTTTCAATTGCACAATAGCTTTGTACCACTAGTGCTTGCAACTCTTGTCAATACTGAAATTCATTGTCACTTGGAAAATTACTTTTAGGCTACCATTAATGTAAAGGATTGAAATCCAATGAAATGGTTCTGCAGTTCTTAAAATTGTTGGTTAAAATATTTCTTCATTTTCTGGATTGAAATCCAAATGCTCTTTCTTTTAGTTTTCCAAGGAAATCAGTGAAGTAATGCAGGACTAACAATCAATTGACCACGAAGTTGGAAACAAATTTCTATTAAGCCTGACAATTTGAAATTTTTTTTCTCTTTGATTTTTGCATCCAGGACATTCACAATTAAATTCTGCAACTAGAAGATCTTAGTTGCTAAAATTGTCAGTGGTCACAATCTTTGCTTGAATAGTCACAATCTTTGCTTGAATCAGTTTGTGGTCCGATTTCAGGAATATGAAATATGATTATCAACTAGATCATATTCAATAGTTGCAGATACAACCAGCATCATTTACCTAATACTCACCTATATATATTCAGAATTTTAGAATATCATACTGCCAAGCGAATTTCTAAATTTTATAGCTGAGATTAATGGAGGGAATTATTTAAAATTTATTCAGCAAAACAATCACACAAGGCATACATGAAAGATTGAAACCCAGAAATGCTGGCAACCCATTACAATTGCATTGCCATTGGAACAAGAGAAAACAAAAGGGAAATCCTCCATGTCAATATTTTAAAAGGAAAAGCTCTGCTACACCTCAGAAGTGTGATCTGGTGCTGAATAACTGTGATGTACATGTAGATCAATTATGAACCACTTGAAAATTAAAGTTGCTTCATCAACTCAAGTATATACTATCCAAGACCGCAAATCCAGCTGCAACTCCACCTTCATTTGATGACAATACCTTTGTCCGCATCAAGTATCCACTTCGGTCATTTATAATCACCTTTTTCTTGTTCCTGCTCATCTCAATCCAAGAATAACATAAATAAACTTATGAAATTATCGACATTGGCCATTTCTATGAGAATTTTTTAACCCCTTTTAATAACTGACCAGCATTTCACTAGATATACATCTTAAATTAATATGTTTTGGGGCACAAGTTATGTACCTCAAGTAAGCACCATATATACCCAGTTCTGATACTGCATGATCTTTATAACAAATGCCATTCCGCACCAAAAGTGCAGGGAAACTAGCTGGAAAAATTCGTTGCATGAGGATGTAAGCAGCATCTTCTTCTGTCCCTTCTCTCTGCAATCTAAGAAGGTTTTCCTTCACATCATCACCATAGATATTGTTACCTGAAAATGGATGATTACTTGTCAGTAAACACCAACACAACAACAATAACAATCATGGAATGAAGAATATTGAAGTCCAGAAATAAAAGACCTCCGCCTTCTCTTTGGGGCTTCATCACAAATAGCTCGGGCCTTTCAATGGCTTTTTTGACAATATCCGAGTCATCCAAACTCCATAAACCAGCAAAGCATTTCCGCAGCTTGGCAATGTCCTCCTTGTTCTCAAGAAATCTGCAGGAAACTGCTCATATTAGACCATTATAATCCTTTATTTTGACTCACTGCAAAAGAACAAGTACCAGTCCCAATATAATTTGACCACATAAAAGTGCTCACTGTAAAAAATTCATTACCTCTCAAGCACGTTAGGTTTCGCAAGTTCTTGTTGAATCTTCTTGGTGCCTGCCAAATGGTAAGATATTGATGGACACTTTATGGCTAATGACTGCTCCATGAGTAGCCTAGCTCTCCATTCCTAGAAATAGAACAAGAATGAGCAGTAGAACACCATGAATTGTTATCACATTCAGTGAATAGAAGCATCAGAAGCACAGAGATAAACTGAAGACAATATTTGAAAAAAATAAATATCTTGATGCACAAAATGATGTCAGCAAGTAAAAGTATCTGTAGAATCTCAAATGAAACAGACAGCTCAAGGATACAGTCTAATTCATTTAATTATGTTTGACTACGTTTGTCCTGAGGTCGTCAAATCTTATGTCCCCCCACCCCTTGCCCAGCATATCCTCCCCACCAACCAAATAAGTTCTAGAACACAAAATCATTGTCATTTTTTGGAGCAGAAATGAAAGAAACAAGAATATAAGCATAGATAATCGATGGAATGGGAAGTAAATACTCACTGCTTCCGAAGGAAAATCAGTGGGTGCATATCCAGCTCTAAAATAAACCACTGCAATTGCTTGGCGGCCCCTGCAAGTGTATAACTTTCATATACCAAACTGGAAAATAGGACAAGGTAAAACCACAAATCTATAGAGGAGAAACTAAATCTCCAAGGCAGGAAATCACGTACACAAGGAGTGTGCCATCTGGTAGAAGTTTCCCTTCTTTATCAATGTCTGCCAATGTTTTCCGAACAGCAGTAACATTATGTGTGTGACAGAGCTAAGGAAGAAAATCTCTAAAGGACCCTGGGAAAAGCTTCTGACTAAAATAAATATCTGGAAATAGATTTCTGAAAAATAACGTTTTGATAAGTTCATGTTTCAACAAGCAATTAATTTGGGGACTGGTAAAAAATTCATGAGTATTTATAACATTACAATACATAAAAAACTTGTCTTAATGATCCTATCTCTAAGCACATCTCGGAGAAAATACCAATCCTGCAGCCTATTTTTACATGAAAAGGATATTTTTCCTTCAATACAGCACAAAGCAAATGTTGGTCATACATGTTGTGCTCTTCAAGCTGAACAACCACCATAATTACAGCCCTGCACAAGTGTATCAAGAATTATCAACCATCATGACCACAGTGGGTGTTAAAAAAAAAAAAAAAAAAACAGTGAGAGCAGCAGCAGAAAAGAAATGAAGTATCTGTAATTAGACCTAACCTAGGGTTATTATATTCGGCCCAAGCTTTAGCCAGAGCCTCTGCAAACTGATTGGCAGCAGTGTTGCTTGGTATTATTTCGGAATCTAACCCAAGGTGTTCTCCGTAATGCTTGAGCAAGCTCCTGCAGAAATGAACAGCTAGGGTTATGATAATTTGTTACTCACTTTTTGTGATCATTGCATCAGAATATATTTAACTTCTATATTTCTTCCAAGGGGGTATCATATATAATTTATTTTCTTTTCTTTTCTTTTCTTTCTTTCTTTCTTTATTTATTTTTGGGTTGAAATGAGTATCCAAACATTTAAGGCACTTGATTGGGGTAGGTAGGGACAAGGTTGGCAATCTGATTACACCATACAAAATAATATCAAATTATCAAATGAATGGAACAAAAGCACAAGTTACAAGTTATGTCACATGGACACTTCAAAATCTGCAAAGAATGTTATTCTAATTAGTAAACTCTAAATTGCAGCTCTATTGTGCATTGGACTTACAATTGATCCTACAACAGTAAACTCTGTAAATCGATAAAACAAGGAGATATAAAAATGACATGTCTAACTCTGCTTCACTGCTTCTACACGTGAACCATGTAGCCATTCAAACTAGTAACCCCGCATTACAATGGTCAGCCAAACATAAAGAACATTTAAAATGTCCTTAATAAAAGAAAAGATTCCAAATACAAATTCAAGTGAAACAGACTGAAACTAAGAAGAAAGCACTAAATTACAAGTTGATATAAATTTCTTAACCTGTGAAGTTCGCTGACAAGACAACTTAGGCTGGGGAACGAAGAGGAAATTGTATTTAGCTCTACTTGGAGGAGTTCTTTAGTTTGTTCATCAAGCATGTAATCAGAGCGATGTAAACCCAAACGTATTTCCTGTATTAATGTGCAACAACATTAGCATCTTCCCAGCTAAATAATCGGTTTGTTCTCCTTTACAACAAAAAAAATACATAAAATGAACGAAATACAATATACAGAATGGGTCTAAAAAAATTATATGATATACAGTTACCTCTATTTTGTTCATTTCTAGCATCTTGGAATGAATATCTAAAAGTCTAGATGTAAAAACATCTACTTTCTTTGTTCTGCAGGGTCAAGAATAGAATAGATATGAATTTATTGATCAAATTTATTTAGTGAACATAGACAATCAGCAAAAAATGAAAGCAGATCCAGAAGTGATGAAGCTGGAAAGGCACAAGACTAACAACAAATATAAAAGGAATATTTAAAACTGACATAGAGCTCCACTTAGGCCAGAACAGAAAAGAGTAGCATGTATTTTGAAAATGATATGCTAAAAGCTTCAGGGGGAAAAAAAAAAAGCAAGACTAAGAACAAGAAAGAAGAAAGTAAAAGTACTGTTGATATCAACTAGATCATTAAAGCTTTCACTGTGCACAACTTTTCTAACAAAGCTCACTCCCAAAATTGGACATTACCAACGTTGATGCATATGTACAGATTTTTCCATGGTTCCATCCCTGAACAGAAGCATCAGCCGAAAATGATTATTATGTAACTACCCAAACAGTTCCAGCACTGAAGTCACTACAAACAGTAGGCAAATAATCAAAGGCAATATTATCGAGGTACTGAAGTAACATGTAGCTGCCCTTGATCCAAGAAATGATTTTCTAAAAGGTTGAACTATTGATACGTATTTTTACTGAAACAAAGTAGGCGACCATCCAACAAAAAGTACTAAGAAATAGTACCTGGATAATGAGTCCTGCAGAAATTTTCCATCCAAACTCACACGATCAATAAGTTCATTGAATATGGGGGCAACCTCACATGCTACCTTCCACTGACTTTCTGGGAATGCTACGGGCAGCAAGGCAAATGGAGCATGTACCATGCCCACACCAGGTACTGTTCCTGATTTCTACAAATGCAAATAACCCCATCATTCGTATCTTATATTACACAGACCATTATGATCTTATTCCGATGCATGATCAAGAGAAATTAGGATGAAAAAAAGAAGAAGTAATTTTTTGGTCCCAGAGACAGAAAGGAAAACTTCATGAAAGTAATTCTCCCTCTCGATAAATATTTCCATTGGCAATCTTGAACAATTCAATCTAGGTTTAAGAATATTGATCCATAATAAGCAACCATTTATTAACAGTCAAGTAATCAAAGTACAATGACAAAACCAACCACCCATCTTGAAACAATAAAAAAGTTAGTTGCTAGAAAGGAGAACAAAAAGAAAACCGAATCATGTCTATAGAATATGGATTTCATTTCAGAAAAAAGTAGGAATCTTTACGCACAGACCCTGACACTTCTGTCGCCAACAACAAGGCCATGAAGAGAGCACCAAACAAGAGCATCATAAACCATCTTTTGAACCAATTCTTCACCAATGCTATGAAAATCAAAAATGGATTTTAAAGCACTACCTTCTTGGGTGTCCATGAGCCCAACTTTGGCACACCTCAAAGGCACAATCTTTGAAGATGAATAAGGAGAATTAGGTGAATAGTGGTGTTGGGATAAAAAATTGTAAGAAGTGGGTTTTTGGAGAAGAATCTCAATGGTAGGAATGGAAGTAGAGTTCGAGTTTGGTTTTGATTTGCAGGGAAAAAGAAAACAATAATGATTGGGTGGTGGTAGGGGGAGAGAGAGCGAGAGAAGAGGAAAGGGCATCCATTTTGACTATTCTATTGGCAGACTACAAAAAAGCGATTACAGAGATTCCATTAGCAGCCTCAACAAAGGATATCGGGTGTTTAGTCCCCATACTTGTTTTTAGACGTCCAATCAAGTTTCTCATTGGGATCAATTGAATCAAGCTTCTTCTTTTTAGGGTCAACCTGAATTTTGTATATTCATTGGGGTTTGAATTTTTTTTTTTTTTTTTTTTTTTTTTTATGATTGTAATTATCGTCGTGTTTATTTTTTTCCCCTTTTTTTCTTCAAGCTCTCAATCCTTCAATTTATGTTTCAGAGATGTTCATGCTGTAGGATTTGATGGAATCAGTCATCACTTGTTATTTCATGCATTATATTAACAACAAAACTTGAATCACTGTATCCTCAATTTTTAAGCAAAAGATCAAATATTTTTGTTTTCTTTTTGCAATATATAATGGAAAATATATTATTATTAAAGACTAGAAATAAGATTCATTACGATGTATCTGTTCAAGGTTTTGGTTTTCTGGGAGTAAACATTAATATTTAATTATAAAGTATTATGCACTTTGGACATATGCAATATTAACGATTAACCTGAGTTTAATATTGTTATTTAGAACAGCGGTTGACTAAAAATAAAATATTATTTTAATTGATTTATTTGCATGGAATATGTAAACATTTTTATAATAATTTCTTAAAAAAAAGTAAATTATATATATATTTTTCGTTACACCATCATTTCAAAACTCTTAATTTAGTAGAAAAAAATATACTCTCATTATCTCGTAATAAATATTTTATTTTTTTATATATTTTAATTTAATTATTTATTTTTTTAATATAAATTATATTTTATTTTAAATTAATATTAATATTTTTATTAAAAATATGTTAAAAAATATAAAAATTAATTAAGAGATATAAAATATGAGAGAATTAAAAAGATGAAAGAATATTAAAGTAATTAATAAATTAGAAAGATTAAAATAAATTAAAAAATATTTTTTTAATAATAATATTTTTTATAATTAAAATATTTTTTACGAGACAGAGAGAATAATATTTAATATATAATAAATGTTGAAATTTAAATTTTTGTTGATAAAATAATTATATTATTAATAATATTACAATTACTATGTTTTGATATCATACTATTATTATTGAATATTATAGATTTATATAATGATTCTAAGAATGAAAAATTAAAATAAATTTATAAGTATAATCAAATATTAAATAGTTTGACTGAAAAGAATAATATGATGACTATAAAATACATCATAGAGCACCACATATTTCAACAATAAAGTTAGTATGTTACATCAAGGAACAATGTATAATATTATAGAGCCTGGAAATTGACCCTTCACTTCATCCATCACTAGCACGATTAACAAAAGAATTTGATTTTTCACCTGAAGTGGAACCCACCTTGAGAATTGATCTCAAAGGTTTAGGCTCATCTTCTTCCTTCTCAAATGAAGCCAAATTTTCTTTTGATTTCTTTCTTCTTATTTTCTTCTTACTTGTATCTATTTCCTCTACCCACTCCTTTATGCTAACAACTTTCTTTGGGGGTTTTGCTTCAAGCAGTGGCAATGGTGCTTCTTGTTCTTGACTAACATAGTTCTCAAATTTCTCTTCTCCATTCATGCTAGTATCGTGTTCTTGAACTTGAGGGAGTTCCTTGTCATCTTTCTTGAGACCAGTGGTAGAAGAGCTATTTGGAACATGAGGATCTGAATTATTTATGTTATTACATGGTGTTCCTTCTTGAGCCCTATTCTGTAATTTGGCTAAATTTTTATGCGAAGGATGGCCTAATATGACAGTCTTGAGGGCATGTATTGCTAGGGATTTTGTGATGAAGTTGTAGAGCCTATTGCAAATGCTAAGAGTTTGAAATTGGCCCTCTCTTTGATCCATTTCCTGTGAAATAGATTTTGATATGTATGAATGGAATGGAGATCGTAGATTTTGTTAAATACTGAGTTTAGTGGATACTTTTCTTGCAAGTAGAGGCACATTAGAAGCAAGATGTAATTGTTGTTATGGAGATGATTCTTTTCTTTTCTTTCCTTGACAAGTATTTGTAACGAACCCAGAAGAGACAAGTATTTGTAACGAACCCAGAAGAGATAAGTATTTGTAACGAACACAGAAGAGAAGTCACTGTCAATTCTATTTATGCTTAAAGCAAAAGGAGCCTGGAACCTGTAAGAATATCAGAAGGTTGAGTGTACATATCAACAATTGAAAATACAATACAAGAAAACTTATCCAACATGATTTTATCTTTTCTAGCAGTAAAAAACCACCTTTAATTAGTACTCATTTTGAAATGAAAAAAAAAAAAACAATAAGCTTCATATGTCCGATGGTTAACATGATTTCAGCTCTGCACTTGCTTCTTGAATCCATCAACTTCTGATTTGATTCCAAAGGGGAGTATTGGACAGTCTCAAAGGAAGAAAATCAGATACGGGAAAGTCTTATTGAAAAATAAAATTCCTTCCAAGTTAGTATTAGATCCAAATTCGGATTTCCCTTGCCATTGCCAAATAAGTTCTAGAAATCCCTCCTTTTCATTATAAGGTTTTTATTTAGAAGACCTGATAATTGGATTGGTTTTTTATATTGTTATGTAAAATGGACATGTGGGTGCCTTTGATTGATATCAATCTCCATAGTAGAAATTGCTCATAACTTGCAAGTAACTAATAAGCTTATTAAGCTAAAATCGTTAATTATTAATAAAGCATGGAAGATTAGGTGTTAGCCTTCAATACACATCTTGCTATAGTACTAAATTGTAAATCAAAATTCCATTTGCTCTATTAGTGAAAATCGGTGCTAGTTTCTTCCAAAATAACAGACTTGCAACTTTTTATTTTATTTTACAAATTTCATTGCAGAAGTAGGACAGCTTAGATGACAAAAATTAATGAATGAAAAAATTAAGAAGTGATTACATTTTTCAGACAGTAGAAGTCTCATCAGCTGCTGCTGTTGGCGAACCAGGTACAAATGGAACAAATCCTCGCCCACCAAACACTGGTCTCATGAATCTATCATCGAATTTTCTCCACAAGTAATGAACTGTTGTGGTGGGGTGTGTTATCAGCAACCTTAAGCTACTTGCATTAGGGGCTATTTGATTATTGCCCTGCTCAATTGGATCATTGCTTTCAATGAATAGTTGCCTTAGGTCTTCTAGACTTGGAATATCAGTTGCATCTGAAATCATTGGTTTTCTATTCCTTAACAGCACTGCTTCAATAAGAGGTTTTGTCACAGAACCACATACCTATTTTGAGAACAGAAATGTCGCATGCATGTGTTAGCATATAGCAAGTCCGGTGTATGAACAGTAAATTAATTCAAATGAGAGTCTTAAGATTATGATTGAATGAAGAATTTAAAAGAATATAGAGTTTATGTCTAATACCATAAGATATTGTAGAACAGGAACAAGGATTTAAGGATTAGACTGATCTAAGGATTTGATGCATAATATGATATAAATTTACTATTTGAGCAGTCAGTCAAATAAAGAGAACTTACCATTGTACTGAAAAGAACAACAATTATGGTACATGTGATCATTAGAGCAGAATCCGAGGATGAGATTTTCTCCGTGTTTGAAAACTGTAATTGCAGATTGAACAAGCCATGTCAACCTGAAAATCAAAAACCATGTTGAAGTAGAAGTTCAAATATCAAGATATTACCTGGTTAAAAGACAGAGCAATTGTAACTGCACCTCTCATCAGTCCTGCCCACCACATAATAAACTAAGATTTCAATCAGTTAGCAAAGTTCTTAATAGAACCATAGGACAATAATTGTTGCTTGGAAGATTAAAATTATCACCTGTTGTTTAAACTCAATTTTTGTACTCTCTCTTTTTTGAACACAGTTCAAAATATTTGCTATAGGGAACACAAATGCTGCCCTTCCAATTAACACTAATGCAAAAAATGTCGAACTAATAGCAATCAAAGTTCCCACACTGAATTATAAATATGAAACAAGTTAGAAAAAAAAAGAGATACTTCAATTTAAGATTTCCCCGGATAATATATTTGTTGGTTTGAAAATTACCTTGCATCACTTCCTTTCCATTTTTCAACATCAAAGGCATCCATACCAACATACACGAAAATAAAAGTTTCCGCAATAAATGACATTGTTGCAAATGCATGCCTGAAATTATTAACCAACATGAAGATTATCTAAAATCATTCACTATTTCTTGAGGAAATTTAAAAGAAGAAAGGCAAATATATCAGAACTAGATGGAGATTGTTATCATGCTGTCAATTTTTAATCCTTTTTTTAATGCACATCTTGCTGCTATACTTGTAAATTAAACCACTTTAATGACAGGAGAAAATTTGTACGTTATTCAAGTTAAGGGAAAATTTAAAGAAATAGTAGATTAGGAAAGCTAGGTCCTTACTTGGTTGTTACACGTGAACTTTCAGTAACATTGTGCCATGTGTAGTGGGACATTAAAATGCCACAGAAGAAAACTGTTAAAATCCCACTGAGACTTAAAAGCTGCAATAGGGAAGCAAATTCACATTTCAGCTTGATGGCATTACAATGAAATGCTTGTTTATCCAATTGGCATAACCTTAGTGTTCTGTTTCTACGTCTACCACTTTAAATTCAAAATAAGCTCATTAAACTTGTTATGTGTATGTGAACAAATTTAAACTCATTTTAACTTTGCTGATAAGGAACACAATTTTGCTGTATAATGCAAAGATTTTATATTACAGAATTTGAAGTAAAAGGCATTTGCTAGAATAGTACATTTACCCCCTTCCAATTGACATGCTATACTCCAACCAACTTGGTATTTCAGCTACCAATGCAGCAGGTGAGCTATGCTTTGGTACTACATGATGTATTAAGCTAACTACTGATTGGATAGGAAGGAAATATGTGGTAAAATATTACCTCATTTACTAATTAAAATTTTCTAGGAAAGATTTGAGATTGTTTGATTTGGTACCTCAGCCAACAGGTATGACAAATAAGCCATAAGCATCATAAGTGCAACTTCACGATCTGTGGAATGCCTGTGTATGGTGCGACGATAATGTTAGAATGCAATATACAAGAAACAATATGCCTGGGACTAAAAGTTAGATTATGGTATTCTCCAAAGTTGAGGTCAAGATTTCAACAAGTCAATTTAGGTGGAGATATCCCAGTGACAAACGCTCTGGAAAACAGAAAATTGCACAAATAAAAAGAGGCCATGCAGCATGATACGCTAAAAGAAACAATTGAAGAGCATTCCTACTTACCTTCCGAAGTAAAGTATTTTTATGATAAAAGCACTCAACAGACCCGCCTGAAACATTGCAATATAGCAATTTAGGCACAACCCACAAAAGTACTTCTAAAATATAGTCAAATTTGAAGCCAAAATAAACACAAGCCAAGATGTTATTGTTTGTAAATATGAGACAATGCAATTAGAACTGGTTTCAAATTAACTTATCTCCGTTTCAATGGAGATAAGTTAATGAAAATACTATAACTATAGGACTTACTACTATACCAAGAGCAGTGCTGGTAAAGAAGAGATAAAGAAAGTTCCCCAGCAAATTCAAGGTTATTGTAGCATCAATGTTGCTGAAGTTCAGTGATTGGACTGCATTGTAAAGCACAATAGAGGTAGCATCATTCACTACTCCCTCCCCAAACACTATGCTGTAAAGAAAGGGTGTTTCATCTTGACTCAGAACCTTTAAAACAAAATAAAGATCATGAATTAATATCATTATCCAATTATTCCATATAAAATCATAGTTGTAAAGCTTAACTTTATTAGATTAAATTTACCTGCAATGTGCAAACTGAGTCGGTTGCTGACAATATGGCACCAATAGCTGCACATATAGGAATATAGAAACTAATGTCTAAGAATCAATTATGGCTAATAAGTGAAAAAATAATTAACGATGGTTATAAATCACCTAGGAAATTTTGCAGATTCAGAGAGGTTAAGCCAATTCTCTTAAAAAGCATAAAAGCACCTACAGATTTTTAAACAGTAAGACTCTGTCTGGTTTGACAAGATACAATAGATCAAAAAAATGAATGAATTCAAATTAATATGTGCTTGTCAATATAGAGTTTGGAAATGAAGAAACAGTAAAAAGATAATAGTAGAAAAAGGATCTTACCCACTGATATGAGGCAGAATGAAATTACTGTGCCAAGAATTCCAAACAACAAAATTGTTGTGAAATTCTTGAAAAACTGCTTTTTCTTGACTTGGAATCTGGAATAAAAGATTTGGAAACTAAGAAACAGTAACCAACACTATACTAAGCTTTGAATTGATAGTACTATATAGAAAGCAGAAAGAGTAAACATAAACTCTATAAATTTTCTCTGAGAGAGAATATCGAACACATTAAATCAAATCTTCTCTCAGAAACAATAATAAGATCAAAGTTCAAATTCAAGGAGAAAATTATGATTAATTGGGATAATCTAGATTTTTTTTTCACATGTTCCATTGCCAAAAAAAAAAAGGATTCTCAAATTCCAACACCAACTAATTTTGGAGTAACCTGTCAAAGTCCATATTGAGGGAGAAAGAGATAATACCCAGCATTGAAAATAATTGGAGGAAGCAAATAAAGGAAGAACAAATCTTCACTAAACACTAATAACTTCGAACTCTGACCTTTACCAATCAACATAACCACTGCACCGGCACACAATCCCTGCAAAAAGGACAAAGAAATTAAAGTTCAAACACACACACACACACATAATAAAGAAATCAAGAAACCAAAAGAAATAACTTAAAATACCATAAGGAGGGCAGTAATTGACTCATTAGCCCATCGGTTTTCTTCAAGAAGATGACCAATTATAATACAAGCACAGAGAAGTGCAAAGAAAACACAGAGGGCAATTACAGTGCTAGTATTAAGAAAAGATGATGAATTTTGCAGTGGTAACACAAGTGGTATTGTTTCATTAGAGGCCATTTTGGGATGTGTTTAGCTAAATTTAGCATTCACAAATTTTGGGTTTTCGAGGATTTTTAAGAAATGAAAATTTGAATTAAGATCTATGAAATTATATTTTTCAGGTATGTTGATGGTTTGTTTATCAGTTTATTTAGCTCAGAAATGGAGGGAAGACTGGTAGTTATAATGAGCTATGATTGTCTACAACCATATTAGTTTTCAATTACTGCAATTGCCAGCTGCCATCGTCTTATCTTGCCACGTAGAAGATTTTTTCGGTTGATGTGGTGAAGGTGGGAACTACTATTTGATTATCCACCTCAATTAAATTATTAATTTTGCTTGCTAAAAGTTTTTTTTTTATTATTTGTTTTTCACCGCTATAATTATAAATAACAAATATGATTATAAATAGACAAATTATTTAGATTTAATATATAAAATATTTGAAATTAATTACACTTTAATAGAATTACATAATATTTTTTTATCAAAAATTTTCATTGCAAGTCTGAAAATTTAATATAAATACATAATTTGATAAAAAGCAAGTTGAGTAAATGTGGACGACAATTGAGATATCATTCGCCTATCTAATTACCCTTGGCCAATTTTCTTATCGTGGGTTTGTGGATTTTTTTTTTTCCTCTATTGATTCCTTCCATCCTCTGTAAATTCATCAATTTGCATTTGGATATTTATCTAATTGTGGGTTTGTAGAGATACCTCAGCCACCAATCTTTTGATCAAGAAATTCGTGGCAGCATCACCAAAATCTATTGATCTCAATGCAGTATCTCATCTCCAAACAGAATTGGTTCGCAGGTTTTGATGATTCTTTTGCTCGTTTGGCTAATATGTTTTCCAATTCTAGCTCTGTTTGATTAGTGGGTTATGTGAAATGGGTAGGACTAAAGAAGCAGAAAATTTGATTGAAGAGATGAAAGGGAAAGGAGTGAAGCCATCATTGTTTACTTGATAGCCTCTTCTTTAATGGCAAAATTCTTCAGTCTTCCAAAGCCTTTTAGTTAATTTTTGTCAAGGTAGGGAGTGATTGGTTTTTGGCCATTTGGGTCATTTTTGTTTCATTTATTTCTGTCTTTATTATTGATGCTTGTTCCATCCCTGCCAGTTGTATACCATAAGTTTAATTTTAAATTTAAATCACTGAATAGGAACAAACATTACACCAAACAAGTATTAAGATTAATATTATAAAGATCTATACTTTATGGATAATCCTTTAATTATTTAAAATATAAAAGTGTTGATTTTAGAACATTAATTAGTATGCTAATACAAAAACCAGTATAAATAACAATTATCAAGTTAGTTAATAATATGAAGGAAACAGTTCAATCACTAAAATCAATCGAGAAACCTATTGGGGGAGGCCCTGGCGACCTTAAAATAATGATAACAATTAAATTAAAAATAAATAAATGAGTTGACAGATATTGAACAATGTCACACTCAAAATTTGATAACTGTGTGATTGTATTACAAAATCATCAACTGATGAAAAACCCTCAAATCCTTTCATAGCAAAGGAAGAAGAATCTGAAAGGCAAGTCAAAGTCTCATCAATCCAACATTCAGCTTGTTCCGCATTTACAATGGCAATAGTATTTGATATAAAAATGTGAAAAGAACCAACATAGCCTGAAAAGATGTAAAAGAATCCGCAGTATGTTAAATTTTATAGCAAACAGAATTTAGTATATATATAAATTCTGTGGCCAGAACTTTCAAAACAGCAAGTTCTGCCAAATTTATACTACTCTTTTCCTTTTAATTGGGAAGAAATAATACAGTTGTGATGCTGTTAAGGAAAAAGAAGATCTAAGAATTAATTTTATTTAATTTTCTTAGTTCAATTTGTTTTAGGTTTCTTTTCCATATTTCTTTTAAATAATTATTTTAATTAGTATTAGGTTAATTTTTATTTATTAGGTTTTTAGTTTAGAATTAGGGTTTATCCTAATTAGTATAAATAAATCTCTATTAGATAAATAGTGTTGTATTATTATTATTTTCAATTCAGAATTTTAAATCTGAGGTTTTCTTTAATTTTTTTTGTTTCAACCATAATCACTACTCTATTCTAGTCCTATTTTATGAAATTTAATTTCCCTAAACCTTTCTGCTACATCAAGAAACAGGATGATATGAAAACAAGAAATTGCAAACCTGCAAAATGAGATGTCAGCAGAAGACTAAACAACCGTCAGTGAAATAGCAGCAGAGCGAAGCTTCACACTATCATTGTCCCATTTAGATAGTGGTGCTGTTGCTCCAGCAATTATTGTCTGCATTCAATTACCTGATGATATAGAACATGAAGAAATTCAAATGATGATAACAAAAACTTATGAATGATATGGCTAAACAAGCAATCAGAGTTCTGAGGCATGTTCTGCATGGCTAATTGAATAATCAACCAACAACCAACTGCTAAGCTTAAAGTTAATTCAATCATAATTTCCATTCACAGGCACATGAAGTGTGTATGTCAACCTTTCCACTGTTAACTGCAGCTACTAATGCCACATGCTGTTCATCTCTACCAAATTCATAGAAGTAATAAGTCCTGAAATGAATCAAGTAATGGAGCACAATACATTAGAAAGAGCATTGGACAAATAAAACCTATAATCTGCTTTAAATCTGGTTCGATTGCTTTAGATTTCATGTTGGCATAATGATTTTTTTATTAATCATATAAGTTAGCTACTTTTACAGAATTCCGACAAGTATTCTCAACATCCAATTAAAAGAAATTATATTCTTTTATTACTGATGAATGCAAGAAAAGACACGGTATGCTTGATGACAATATAACCATTACTTCCTCCTGTTTTCTATTTTATTGTTACCATTTCTCTCTGAGGGTACCACATCTACTTCAATAGCGTTTACCAATTTTCTATGATAGCCCTGGAATCCATTCAAAGATAAAATTACCTGAACCCTTCATCTTCCTTTATTTTTATTGTTCGAGCAGAGAATAAAGTTGCCCCACCTACCCTTGTAGCATTAGGACAATTTAAAACCAGAGCATAAAGAAGATAAGAGAACTTCAAAGTCACTGTTACAAAAGGAAATCGACAAACATGAAAAGGCAGGAACAGGCTAAATTTACGTGTAAACCATAAAAAGGGAAGATTTATACATATTATTTCAGGTTTAAAGAATCAAACTACCAGAATAGCAGAATTCTAAGCAAAACAGACCTGGAACAAATATTTTTGCAGCCTCCTTCAATGAACCAATATCAGTAATGTCCTTAGGCTGTTCAAGTTAGCAAACTACATAAGTTTCTCATGGAGTTATTCCGTAAGATCTCAAATTGGAACAATTGTCAAATTAAGGATCAACATGGTATTAATTATTCATGTTAATTGCCTTTTTTCACCTAAAAAAAGGAGAGAAAAGAGTAAGAGAATAAATAATGATTGATAAAGGTTTTTGAACTTGGGCATTTTACAGTAAAATGCAATTCATTATTTTTTTGTTAAAGGTCTTGAACTTTACTGCAAAAAAAGCAGCACTTCTCACCCCACCCTATCAGCAAATAGTAAATCATAACTAGGTTAAGGTAAGTGAGCCCTGTAGCATTTCACCATGAAAATATGATGTTCAATCAGAGGCAATATGATTGTGAACTTCTAATCTTGCAGTTGAATTAAACTATAGATGTCAGCAAAAGTCAGGAATGAAAACATAAATTTTCCTATCATCTTATAACAAAATAAACTACTAATCTTTGAAGCAGTTGTATAAGGAACATAGCAAAAAAATCAACAGCATAATTCAAAAAATTTTAATAGTTTAAGTACATCCTAAAAATTTTCCAGTGAAGTTGATAAATGAATATGCTAGAAAAAATAGCATAATTCATTGCCACACAAACCTCTAAGAAGGTGATCTTGAGTTGATTAGAGGGACGAATTACCACACTTAGAACTTCAGACCTGTATAAGCAATAACCAAGAAAAAATTGAAGAAAAGTGCAAAAGCATGAAATGTAAGTATAAGACTATGAGTATCATTAAAACATAGGAAAAGTAAACTTTTTATGAACTCCAACTTTATCAGAAATATGTGAAGCATAACAGACAGAAGAAAAGCTTTGAAATATCTTATGCTAGTAAATAAAAGTAAGCAAATACATCAAACAGCATGCAACTTGATTCAAACTTATATACCCATATGGAGATGCAAAACGTGCTGCAAATGTCTCTGGCTTTGCCTTATCTCCATATAAAGACAATCCAGCATTGTAATCCTAAAAATAAGGGGAAAAAAAACATTTGCCAACAAAGACGCTTTAAAAAGTATGAATTAAAACTTATTATTCCATCTAACCAAGATACTAACATTATGAAACATTAAATTACATTTTCAAAGCTTACTGTCAAAGATGATCATTTTGTGGTACACTTGAAAATCCTTTAAATCAAGACCTATATGATCATTCAATGCATTTGGCAAAAAAGTGAATCTTATCGCCTGAGACTACGACTCATAATTATTGGTATCAATAAGACTTTTACGGTGGCCACACTGAACTAGCAAACTCTCCTACTGGCAATTTAAAAAACACGGTCTGGTCGTCATGTTGATGATAGTCCTATCCAAATTTCAATTCAAGGTCCTAAGCAACCGATCATGGTAATTTATGGTTAATTTCCTTTGAGAGCAAATAATTGTAACAACTTGAAACATAATCAATAAATCCTTTTAGAAGATGTGGGTTTCATTTTTCCAATATGAGATCAATTAAGTGGATGCAACAATCCCCACACAAGCCATCAATTATCTTGTGCAATTCCATAACTCAAAAATTTTATATCAGCTAAAATTTTGATAATACGAATCCAGAAATTTAAGTCCAAAATTAAGGTGGATATCATTTACCTTTGGCTCCATGATGTCCTCAAATTGAGGAGGAACCCGGATGGCAAACCCATCACCATAGAACTGGAACCAAGATTTGGTGTTGGCAATGCCTGAAATTGCCAATTTTGAAGCGAAAGAAGATTCAGCTGAGGACTGTGGAAGAGGGTTTTGAGTAATTAGGGAAATGACACCAAGCGTAGTAGTTTTGAAGACAAAATGTCTCTGGGAGACGGTGTTCAGGAGGGAAGAGGTCGGTTTTGGGGTACTGGAGATTGTGGGTTTGGGTTTTTGAGGAGGGTTTGGTGGATGAAGAGAGAGGGAGAAGAGAATGGCCATGAGAGAAGGTGAAGTTGGATTTCATGGTTGTTCAAAATTGGAGGGAGATAATGTGGGGTAGGGTTAGGGCTTTTGTTTTTGTTTTTTTTTATTATTATTATCTCCTGGATTCTCTAGCTCATCAAAGGGTATTTTTGAGCTTTGAAGAAGAATTCCATGGGGATTGCCATTTGAGGATCAAATTCTTTCCTTGGATAAAAAAAAAATCCAATTAGTCATTTCCCTAAAAATTTTCAATAGATAAATATAGAACAGACAAATTTAAAAAAAAAAAAATGCTAGCTTTCTTGAATTTTACATCATGAACTACAATTTTTCCTCGTGATTTTATGTCTTCTGAATAATAAAAGATAAAAATGGCCAAGGAAAATATCAGCAGTTAAGAACTGAAATTCCCAACTAAAAAATAAAGAGAAAATGGAAATTTTAGATTTAGCAATGATGAATTATGAATAGACCAAATTGTCCTCATGATTTTCCATGGCCGAGAGACCATGTTATCCACTTCAAAATTTAGCTCACCAATCTAACACAGAAACAAATCCAAGCCACCCAAATTCTAAAACCAAAGAGAAACCAGAAAATGATGTTATTGGAGAAAAACGTACTTTAATATCTTTCCCTTTGTCCTCCATTACTGATTTGTTGCTCTCTCTTTATCTCCCATGGAAACCTTACTTTCCTCTCACTTTCTGTCCCCTCTCTTCAATTCAAAACCTTCCTCTCCAAAAACCCATTTGTCTCCTTCAGTCCTGTCTAGAACTACCTCACTTTCTCTAACTAAACCCATCAATTGTAGCCTTAAGAAACAAAATCCACAATCTTTTAAACCATTTTTGCCAATATCCACAAGCTGGGTCACTCATGCCCAACAAGGCCTGGCAGCTCTAGCTCTGTCTTTGGCACTCAATTTGAGCCCACTTTTGTATACTGGCAATGCACTAGCATCTGAATTTGATGTTATCAACGAAGGGCCACCAAAGGACTCTTATATTGTCGATGATGCTGGTGTGCTCAGTCGAGTGACTAAATCTGATTTGAAGCAGCTATTATCAGATTTGGAGGCTAGGAAGAATTTCAAGATTAATTTCATCACTGTTAGAAAGCTCACTGTAAGTTTTTTTTATTATATATATATAGTCTTATGGGAACTAATTGAGTTTAGTTGCAAAAATTCGATTGCTTTATGACTTACTAGTTCTAAAATGTGAATTTAAGTTTTTTTTTTTCTTTTTTGTTGTTGTAGTGAATAGATATTATGTTTGGTTGCAGAGCAAAGCTGATGCTTTTGAGTATGCTGACCAAATTCTAGAGAAATGGTACCCCACTGTTGAAGAGGGTAACAATAAGGGAATTGTTGTGCTTGTAACCAGCCAAAAGGAAGGAGCAGTAACAGGAGGCCCTGCATTTATTGAAGCAGTTGGAGAAAGTGTTCTTGATTCCACTGTCTCAGATAATCTTCCTGGTAACTATGCTCTTGCTTTTCAATTTTCAAGTTTGTAATTTTCCTTCTTTTATGTGACTGTCTGCAAATAGTAATTGGAAGATATGGAATAAAAAATAATGCAGGAAGATGTAGGGCTCTTGAAATAGAGACAGAATGTTAGTAGAAATGATATCACATCACACTTTTTCATTGGCTAATAGCCATCACAAAATTGAGTCCAATGCTAGAAGCAAATTTTTTTGTTTAATGCAAGTAGTTTAGGAATGTTTAGATGGATCCTTTCAATCTTGACCCCTGAGGCCCACTCCATATTTGAGATTGCTATAACAGTGCATGATGGGTCTCATCATAAGCCAGAGTACTAGATTCATCTGTAGTTGTCATAATTTAGGTATCTAATCATCCTCCATTATTGTATGAGTCAGACATTCAATCTGTTTTATCCTAAATAAAATTTTCATCATATAGATTCTGTCAGTAAATTTTCATCAAATTCCTTTTCGCAAGCTGCAACAGTGCACTAGTTCAGATGTCATTAATCTAATAATATTAGAGACGAGGATGCATATATTGCTTTTATTCGTTCATTCATGCTGCAACTCTTCCTTGGTTTAAATGTCATCAATCTCTGAGATGAGGATTTACAATTAAAAATCTCTATCAGGGTGAAACGTTCAATTATTATTTTAATCATGAGCACCATTGATTATGTTAGTTAAGCTCCATTGACTATGTTAGTTAAGCTAAGGCATTCATGGTGACTAAAATATGTGGTTTTCAACTGCAGTATTGGCTACAGAAGAGAAGTACAATGAAGCAGTGGTTAGCAGTGCTAAGAGGTTAGCAGCTGCCATTGATGGGCTTCCAGATCCTGGGGGCCCCAAGTTCAAGGATAATAAGAGAGAATCCAACTTCAAAACCAGGGAAGAGACAGAAGAGAAGAGGGGACAATTCGCTCTCGTGGTTGGAGGTCTATTGGTGATTGCTTTCGTCGTTCCTATGGCACAATACTATGCTTATGTTTCTAAGAAATAGGTAACCTTCATTTTGGTAGACTTGCCTCTCAAATTATTTCCTTAAATGTTTCAGTGAAACTTGGTGATATATAACTGTACAAAATCAATAAGAATGTTACAATCAAAGGACGAACACAAATTTTCTGTTTGGACTCTTGAAATGTGTATTGGAATGAAGCCTTGATGCATTATTGTTTCAATGCTATCATAAGATGAAAACCATGAGAAAAGGGGTCCAATAGTTATATTTCTGAGACATGAAGCCTTTACTTTGTCCATTATACATGGGAATTCTGCAAGCCATGTCAAATTGGATCAACTGAACCCTAAAATATATAATAATATTGAATTTGCAGTCTCTGAATTAATTTCCAGGCACTAAAGTATAGCACTTGTCAGAACATAATATTATTAATGGCTTGCAATTAGTTTCAGCCATCAAACAAATAAGGAAAAAATGAATGAAATAATTACATAACTGCAAACGAATTAGGTCTTTAGAACTTGATATTGAGAAGGAAAGGCATTTTATCGGAGAAAGGTGGATCGGAATATCTTCCAGTGAGTATCTGTGATGAGACATATTGATTTGCAGCCTCTGTATAATGAATTCCATCCCAATGCACATACTCAGTACTATCATTGCATGCTTTGACTGACATTGTGGTTCCATTCAAAACTTTTGTTTGCCCACAACTAATTAGACTGTCATAATTTAATGGTGGTCCTCCATAGCCACAGCAAGCCATTACGGGTTGCTCAAATCCTGCATGTTAAAATCAACCCAAATCAAATTTCTTATCTTTTCTTCATCTTGCCCAATTTACTTTGATAAGAAAATGGTCAGAAGTTTTATTTTGATAAGAGGGATGTTTCAGTTGGATTGCCATCACTGATAAAACTTATCTAAGAAGCAAAAAAGAAAGACTTGAGGCATACTAACCATATCGAGAATAGTTTATGATAAGGTTAGATTTTATTGTATAGATATCAACATATGTGACATTCGAATCAGCATATTGGCCCGGTAGTTTTTTGCAGAGAGCATGAAGCTGCAGATTGAAAAGTTTAGCAGCTTGATTATGCCCACTGACACATCCAAGCTCGTCATGCCTTGACGGATCATTACCGAATTTGGCAACATTCTGAGTCAAGCATCCAAGAGGACCTGTGTTGTGTATCCAAAAATTCCTTGCTCCTTCATCATATAATTTCTATTGCAGAAGAAAAGGTAAAGCCAACAAATCAACAAAGAAGAATTTGATGTTTTCTTCCTTCCAAGATAAGACAGTGAAAAAAAGAGGTAAGATGTTATGTGTTGGTGAAGCAAACCTTGATTCCAGCTTCAAATTCTACCAAAATATTTGGAATTGAGGCAACTATTTGATCAAATGTTTGGGAATAAAATGCACCAGCAAGATCATTTTGCCCTATATCGAACATGTATAGCCCCTTCTGAAAATAATCTTCTGCTGGGAGATGCTTGCGAAATTTCTTACCTATAAGAAAGTATAAAATCAGAAATAACATTAACTTTTCGTAATGAACCACACTGAGTTGATAAAACTGAGTACAGAACAAAGTCAATCAAGCTTTCACAAATTATCCCATTTACACACCTTTAGCTATCAACTCAAGAGCCCGGGCTTTGAATCTGAGGAACTGATTCACTTGAACTCCAAGCGAAAAAGGGCTAACTGATGTTGCAGTTGCTGGAAGTATTTTAGATCCTGCAGCTGCAAAGTTACATCCATTTCGAAAATTCGGGACCCCAACCGACTCCAAATAGGCATTTAGGAAAGGGAGATCCATTGCGTCCACTACAGCCATGTCCACAAAAGATTAAAAAGCAAAAGAAAAGGAAATCCATGCACAATAGTCAAGAAAGAAAATAGTATTTTCTACTTGAAAACAGAGACGTGTGAAGATTAATATAATTTAGAAAAAAAAACCATGAATTTGACATTTATATTATTCAAGTAATACTATTTTTTCACATATAATACACATTAAAAGAAAAGGAAATGGAAATATCAGTCAAGCAACATATTAATAAGCCACTAAAATTTCTTCATGAAAACAGAGGAAATAGGGCATTATTCAAATAGAAAAGAGATTATTATAAATTGAAAAAAGCACAATAATTTTCAATAGCGGTGAGAGAATTACAGAGGAAATCTATAAGGAGACGACCATCACAGTATCTCCCAGATGGTTTTTGAAAGTAAAATTGCCCATAAGGTGGATTGATGCTTTCGAAGGCAGCAGCAATAAGGTTGCCAGTGTCAGAATTTGAATCACCAAAGTTGAAAACAGCTGGGAAATTGAAGTCTATGGAATAAACCAGAGGCAAGAATATAGAGATTATTGTGAAAATTTGGAGGAAACAATTCTTGGTTGCCATGGACAGGGTAGAGAAGTAGAGTGAATGGGTGTGTTCTAATCCAAAAGAAAGAAAAAGATGAAAGAGATGTAGCTGTCAATAGGATGTTAGTTGCCAACCGCAAAGAAAAATGGCAGTGGGTCATTTGTGTACAATGAAAGTTTAAAAAAGCCAATGGAAAATCATGAAAGCAGCCCCAAGTGCTATCTAAATTAACTAGGAGATTTCTTCCTCACCTTGTTGAGCAAAATTTAATTTTTAAAATTAATAATTAAAAAATAACTTTTACATAAACCCAAATAAAAAATATTAAAAAAAAGAAGAAAACAACATGAATTTTTGTCTTATTATGACTTGTATTCTGTCCCTTCACATGCTTATTAGTATAAATAATTTATGCAAAATAGTGGATTACTAATGATTGAAAATTGAATGAATAAACGTTTCTGTTTATATGCATAAGGTTAATGGTAGAAACTTTACTTAGCAAATCAACAATGAGACGGCCATCGAACCTCCCTGGTGGAGTTGTGAAATAAATTTGTCCATTAGGTGGATCAAGGAGGATGCCAAGGCCAGCCACAAGGTCACCTGTGTCAGAGTTCGAATCACCAAAGTTGAGAACTGCTGGATAATTAAAATCAATCGATTTTACTTCCGAAGGATGGATAGTAGGGCAAGAACATGGATTGCAATGATCTTTGTAGCCATCGCCAGTTGTATTTACGGAAAATCCCAAATAGGTTAGAACTCAGAAAAACATGTAATATTGAAAGACCGTGGTTTTTATTTGCATAGTAATTGTTTGCTTTGAATCATAGAAAAGCAAAATGAGAACCAAAAGCAAAGTTTTTATGTTTTGCTTTTTGGATTTTTGATCATATCCTATCCTTCTACATCAATCAAATGACTTGCACTAATTAAAGCAGCGATCGAAGGTTCCTATGCAATTAGTTCCATAAAAAACAGAAATTGAAGAAAGTCGTTGTAAATAAGTCAAACTATTACGACTCGATTTGTAAGAACTCCATGAGTCGAATTAAGTGCAATACCGACTCGACTGAGCTCCATTATACTCAAAGTCTTGGTTGTATTATTAAGGGTCATTTTTTATATTAAGAAAAACTGAGGCATTCCACAGGTGGGACAAACCAGAGAACCACTGTACAAGCAAAGAGTTGAATTTCCTTTCCACGAATGGCATACTTTAAGTTTCAAGTTTGCTCCAAATAGTTTTCTTGTGTGCACGCACAAGACTACAGTTAATATCATTCAACTGCACTCACTCTAAATATAAAAAGGTTTTCAGATTCTTGACACAGTTACACATTTTACAAAATAGTTTACATTATGTTTTCCCATTCCATGTTTTGAGCTTGTCCAAGACCAGCAACAATGGACATAGATAAAGAAAACTGACAGCTCATGGCATGGAGTATGCAATCAAAGAGAACTGGGCATGCCTATATATTATAGAGAAAATAACTCATTCAACTGAGAGTCATTTAAGAATGGTGCACTAGGTATTGTAAATTCGTTCTATATATACAATGTCATTAAACACGCAATAGAAGCATAGAACGCAGAAAATATGGCAGAGCTTATAATGACCAATTCTCAATGACCAGTATCTATTTAGTAGAATTGGTACACTTTGCAGTAGAATGGCAATTCACAGGGTGGTCATGTTGATTTTAGTAGAATTGGTAAACTACGCAGTATCAGCTTTCTGTGATTGAACAGCAACCCCTCACAACAGCACAAACTGGCCTAATATTCTATAAACCACCAACAGAATAGGATAGTTTCATTTCAACAATTTAAGCAGAGGGAATGATCTGACCCATGAAATGAAGAAGCTTAAAATGTCTGAAACCTTTCTTGTAACACTTGCATATTCTCCAGTCTCCTTGGGCTTAAACCTTTCAGCAGTTGCTATTATAGCCTTAAGATCCTCGTTGTCACGTTTAAGCTGCAAAGTTATATCTCAACTCGTAACATATGAAATAGAAGAAACATATATAAATAATAATTCAGTCCATATTAACAATTCATTTCATCGTGGAGAAACATAAAGAAGAGCAGCCTTTCTTGGTCATGAAACAAATCATTCAAATATATTAATTAATTCCAGATGTGAAACAGATCTTGGAAATGCCAATCATGAAATATTTGGAGGCAAAGAAACTGTCAATTGGCATGTTGCATAAGTGCAAAATATTAGATTAACGCCCTCATGTCTTATTTTTTTGCACATGGTATTGGCAGTCAGATATCACTTGAATCGCTATCCTTAGAATTTAGCTTACCTCCTCAATGGTAAATACAAGCTCTTCCACAGCCTGCTGCAATGAGGAAATTGTTCGTAGAGTAACATCTTCACAGGCTGATTCCAAATCTTCAACTGAATTAGGATCAAATAATAGTCCCTCTAGTATGAATAACTCTTCCAGTAACTCCACATCTTCAACATCCAGTCTTTCCCTCAACTACATATATTGAATCTACTTTAATAACTTACTTACAAGGCAAAAGCAGAACTATAATGTGACAACTTAAAAGTCTCACTTTATTTAGAATTCTTTCACATGACTCGTCTTTAATTGGAGCAACAGCCCCATGATTTTTGGCAAGTTTATCCTCGGTGCAATTAACAAAAGGTGATGCCTTTATATGTTTTGCCCTGCCACAATATCAAATCCAAAGATGGAATGAAAGAGTCATGAAGTGATATAAAAACTATGAAAATCCTTTGATAGAAATGAAAGAACTTACTGGACTGCAGCAACTGTTTTGAGAAGAAATTAAACTGACAGAATAAAATCTTTGTCATATGAGAGTTGAGGCTAAATACTTTCATCTAATAGAATTAGTACATAACCTTTCTACTGTAGACAGCTAAAAGAGAATAGCGACGACCTAAGGATCTCAATCATACATTGTTTTCTTTTAATCACCGCTAGATATATTTGTCATGCATAGTATACCAGCATAGATTTTGATTTGCATACCTTGTCCCAAAGCGAAGGGTGGATATAGTTTCTGCTGCATTTGAAGGACATGGTGAGCAACAGCACAGTAATGCGGTCTTCGAGTTCCCACCCTGTAAGATGAGAAACTGCAGCTTGTCAATATAAAATTTGCTATAAAGATGAGATGCATTGATTGCGGAAAAACTAACAAGAGCATCTTGTAGAATCCGAGTAAGCTTGGAATCGCGATAAGGAATGTGGCTTGCTTTGGTCGTTGGACCACACGTCAAGGCATTGATTACATTTCCTAGGGCTGACAGAGATTTGTTGATGGTCTTGGCTTCTTCAAGAACTTTCCCTTCAGCTCCAGTCTTTTCTATCTTCTCCGACCCTGCTAAGTCCACAAGAACCACTTTTCCAGTTCTGACCCTATCAACAGCACCAAAATTTTGAAGATTAATTCACTTGAAACCTTGAACATAAACATGAAAACAGGAAGAAAAAAATACCTCTTATCAGTCAGTTCTTGCTGAACAGTGAAAATGTAAATGCAGTGGCTTCTACTGCTGGCCATGTTCATTTCTATCCATGTTAAGAGCCAGCAAAAAATAAATTCTGGAGACTTTTGGCAACTTTACTCAACAAGAAAAGTAGGGGACACAGTGGTCCATTTACAGAAACTTTTCTTTTATGCAAATGATATTAACAGGGAAAACAAAAGTATAAATTTATTGAAAGAAAAAGAGAAAGATACGAGTGTCTCCAACTGCTCTGTTAACTATCCCATTCTGCAAAATCAAGCTCTAAATTAGAAGATGGACTATTCGCTAGAAAATAAAGACAAAGTTCAGTGCCAATTTGGATCTTACAGATAAGCTTTGTAAAGCTTCTGCTGGGTCTGAAATAGAAATCTGGAAAAGGAAATTTAAAGCACTCGCAAGTGAGTTGTCATGAATTGTCATAACTAAGAAAGTTTGAAGCTATTACAATCACAGCAATGGAGTAAGAACAGAAGAAGGACAGGTGAACAGTAGAATAATAAGAGAAGAATGAGAAGAAGAAGAAGAAGGATAACAGAATATAGAAGAAGAGTGTTGATTATCAATTCTCACATAAGCAATCTGTTAAATCCGTTCCCTATATAAAACTTACCATCAGCCAGCTGTTACAGGTGAAAATGACAGCTGCCTATTATTTAGTTGTGCTATAGTCACTTGGCTGTGACATGAGAAAACATATATTGAGAAGCATTTAACAGGTCATGCATACATTCTTATATGATAAGTTGTCTCAGTTTGAACGGTCAAGAGATGCCATGCCGCTTCTTGTGCCATATAATCAGTTCACATATATTTAGCCAAAAAAAAAATCATATAAAGTCCAAAACAAGACCACTGTATCTCCAGATTACGTCACTGTTACCATTGATTCAAAACATCCTTTAGTTGTCTATAGCTTCATGCTTAAATCATGACCTGACAGTAGTTATCCAGATTTTCATGTGATGGTGGACAAGTGGAGAAAGACAGCATAAAAGGAAATTTTCCATTGCATCTTATTTAAAAAAAGAGAGGGAACAGCATGCCAAAAGATTTTCACTAGATCGTTGTCAAAACTAAGATCAAAGTATAGCACACGCTGCAACAATTTAACTTGCCTCCGTTACTCCAGATAGCAAAATTCCTTGCACTTTATTCTCTTTGATCAATATATTGTCCTTTGTTAAATCAAAAAGATCCCTGCAAAACAAAAAGCAGCAACTTCAGTACTGAGACAATCAAAGCAGTGACGTGTGTTAGAACATCCTAGAAGATTTAGCAGATTTTCCGATCATGGATTTGGTAATGAACAATAATCAATGAATCAAAGATGTTTAGAAGGAATCATAATTTTGAGGACATAGATGGAGCATACGCACCTGACTCTCTCCATGTAGATTTCCACCTAAAGACAAGCATTTACAAATTAGCAAGTGTGAGCTGTGATCATACTAATGCTAGCTAGTAGTTTAAAGTAGAGGAAATGTGTTTCAGTACCATTGACAACTTGATTGTATATTCGTCAGCAGATTTAACAAACTCAAATAGCCCGTCGACTACTCTCGGGAGTAAACCTTTCTTCAGCTCATCCCGTTCCAGGATGCTAGGCCCCTAAATAATATGTTTAGTTTCACTGTGCATAAGGTTTTAACATATAGCAGCATCATTTCTGGAATATATTAATTTATAGGATTTACCTCCATGCTATATGTCTTCCCAGCTCCTGTCTGTTAATAAATGCGCAAAAGAATTTCATGTGAGACAGAATAAGGAATTCATCATATAAATATGAAGAAAAATGTATCCATCTATGTGTATCCATGCCCGACCCTGCATTACCAAGTCAGTGGATTCATGTCTCCCAAATTTTTCAAATAACAATTTATTGTCACTTGAAGATCTCCTAAGCTAAAGCTTCAAGATAAGCTTCCAACCAGCAGCCTAGATAAGCCCAATGAGGGTAATTTAGATGCTTATCTCCATAATCATCCTTCATTACTGGTTCATTGTATCCCCAAAACTCCTTTGTCAAAATTTTTATCAATAATTTCAGTACCTGATTCCATATGCCGCTAAAGGTTTTTTATCCAAGTACTTGAAAGAAACACAAAATCCAATTTGAACAGATTTATCACACAGATATTGAGCAACTTCCTAATGAAATAACAAAAATCTCACCTGTCCATAAGTGATGATTGTCCCATTTATTGCATTAATGGCACCTGGTTCATTCACATTAAATCTTTCAATATGAAGAACAGTAGTTCAGTAACTCAAAACTACCATTTTTACATTTTTGTTAGGATTACCAGCAAATAAATCTAATGAAACAAACAACTAAAGCATATACTTAACCGATCCTACTTATTCTTGAAATCATAAAACTCCACAAATCGTATCGGGAACAAAATGTGAATAAGTTAAGAATTATACCTCGAACAATAGGGAGAGCTAGAAATTGATAGACATCAGTTTGCAGAGATTCTTCATAAAACACCCTATCAAAACTAAAAGCAAACTCTTCTTCCTTCTCATCCTACAAACCAAAAAATCGATAAATTCCGTTTGTAGACTGATAAACATCTATCAATCGAATATAATTACACAACATTTATATTGTGGTGAGGGAAGACCTTGAAAACGAAAGTTTCAGTGTCCATACTGCGAATGCAAACACTATCGCCATTCTCTCTTTTCTCTTTCGAGCTCAAAGGCCTGAAACGGCAACACACCGTTATATTCGTCATCGCTTTTCTCGCGCCCAAACCTCGATCTACAGACGATTCTGTTCAAAATTAGTCATAAAATTAAACAAAAATCTAATTAATAAATAATTAAAGAGGTGGAAACATTTGATTCTGTACTTTAAAAGCTGAGAAAATTTAATACGGGGGAATTAGAGACTTTAAATTTCAGATCTGAAAGCTCTTATAATCATCTATATTCTACAAGCTTCTGGTACTCTGTTTGGTTATACCGAGAAAACGAAAGAAAATTGAAGCATAATCTGATTTCAGATTATTATCTCTTCTCTGCTAGTGATGCAGTTGGTGAGGAGAGAACAAAACGTCTTTAAAATTCAAAAATATGATCACGAAATTTGCATTTACATTTTTCTGTGGGAACGAAACTCGCAGTTCTTGTGAATCTTCGATTGGCGGGAATAAGAAGCGTCAAAATTAAACTAGACGGTTTCGCTTTATAAATTTAGCCCTTCTGACACGTGGCGCTATTAAGCAATTTTCTGAATAAGAAAAATTTTGAAAATTCAAAATAGAAACAAGTAGATATGAACCAGAGGATTTTAGTTTTATTTTTTAAATAAAAATTAATATTAATAATTTAAATTACTATTATTTTATATTAAATTTAAATATTATTTTTTAAAAATTAATATAATAAATATATGAACCAACTAAATAAATGACAATGATATATAAATATTTTTATCGATACATAATTTTTAAACTTATATATAATTTAAGGAAGTATTTGTTAATACCTTTCAATACTTACAATTAAATTTTTTATTACTTTTTAACTTAAAATTTAAACTAAATATAATAAATAATTAAATTTTTAAATATTTTTATAATTTAAAATTACACCTCTTATTTTATTGAACGCTTAAATTTTTATCACTTAATTTTTAATTGTAACAAATATTATCTTACTGATGTTGAATTGTAGGGTTGAAGAGCAAAGGCTCACCATTAAACTAAAATATTAATTAAAATAATTTGATCTCAATGGAGAAAAAAAAAAGCATAATATTTTAATTATACCACATCTTCGTTTAAAGTGATATTTAATCAATTTAAAAATTAAAATTAATTTAAACTTTTACCCCTTAATCAATCGAATCAATGAAAAAATATATAATGCTCAAATCATTAAAATGGATAATTGTTTGAAATAATTATAAATTTTTATTTTAATTTTAAATATGAAATCATAAAAATATACATAAAAATTTAATTATTTTAAATAATTATTATATCTTTTAACAATTAAGTAATAATTATATTTTAGTATGTAAAATATTTAATCAAAGTTTGATAAGATATTGGAATTGGCTTTTTTTTTTTAAATTGATTTGACTTGTAAGATAAATAAACAGTATTAAATGATCAAATATTTAACCTTGCAAAAACTCTCAAATATTTAAGTTATAAATGAATTTGACTTTTTTTTTTTAAATTGGTTTGACTTGCAAGATAAATAAATAGCATTAAATGGTTAAGCATTTAGTTTGGTAAAAACCCTCTAATATTTAAGTTAAAAATTCTAAATATTAGATATTAAAAAGGAAAATTGAGTTTTTTCATGATTTTAGAGAAAGATTTTAATGAGAAAAGAGGATGAGATTTTATATAATAACTTATATTTGAATGGTGTTCATCATAATTTTTATACTTACTAATTAAAGTAAATGCACAAATGACAATATTTAAAAGTGATCATCTAATTCAATAAGATAGACAACCTCTTTGATGTTGGTGTTATTAGCATTAGGCATCCATTTAACCACTATTGCAGGAAAAATCATTCTAGATATGCTTAAATTTGAAATATCTCGTCTTATGTATCAATAAAAGATAATTGTTATAGTGGTATATTGAAAGACTTTTAAACAAATTAAGTCGAGAAGTTTAAATAAAAAGAAGAGTCTTAACTTAATATTATAATTGACAAACTGGTTGATGCTGAAGTCCTCTGATAATAATCTTTAAGGACAAAAATAAAGACGAATCTTGAAAATTAATTAATTTTTTAGCAGACAAATCTTAAGTTTGAGATAATCAGTTCACTAATTAAATATATATTTCAAATTCATAAGTGAATAATCTCTTAAATGAGCATACCATATCTTTAGCCTAATGAGATTAAATCAATATTAATATTTTATTTATAATTTAACATAGTAAAAATACTATTAAGTAGAAAAATAAGCCATTTTTCCGTTAGGAGGGAGAATGACGATGGAGAATGTAGTTCTCATTTCGCCTTGTTATCGTGTTCCTAATTGGAATTTGGAACATCGAACAAAACATATTATAATATCATGGTTTCAGTTATATTTATATTTCATTTTTTCTTTTGATAATACTCATAAGGGGTATTAACTTTTAAACATTGTTTGTTATCATAATATTTTAATTTTAATTAATAAAATAAAATCTTATTGGACAAATCTTTTAAGTGAAAACTCTAACCCTTCAAAAAATTTTCAAAAAACCAATATAGTTTAGTAAAAAAATATTTTACCTCTTCTGAAATTATTTTAATATTATGTTACAATTAATTTGAAAATATTAAAACTATTATATTGTCCCTTTATAAATATAAAACCAATTAAAATGTTTATTTTTATAGGATAAAATATGAATTTAATCTCATTTATTTTGAAAAATATGATAAAACAAAATATTTTAACCATACAGAGGTGGGATTGTAATTGTAATATTTAAATTTAAATAGATGGTGTAAGATTTATTTATAATATTTAAACTGATTATTACATAATAAAATATTATTTGTAAACTCATCAAAGCATGTTACACACCAGCCAATGTGGAATTTTGTAGTCTATTATGAAGGTGAATATTCATTTTATTATTAATTTATATTTTGATATGCTAATAGCAGGGTGAATGATACACTATATATATATATTTTTTTATTGGAATAACCATTTTATATGTTAAAAATTACAAAATATTGTTTAGATATTTTAAAATTGTTAAGGTTAAAATTTATTAAATTTGTGCATGTATATTTTTTATTTTTATAACTTTGAATTGAAATATTAAATAAAATATTTCTTAATACTCAAAGTATATATTATAAATGATAAATTTTTATGAATTATATATAAAATTATATGAATATTAAAAAAAATAATATATATTAATTCGAGTGATAAAAAATTAATTTTAATTAAATAAAATTTTAAATTCACTTTTATTTGAATTCATTATAATTTGAATCCAGGATTTTTAAATATCAAATAGTTAAGAAAAAAAAAACGACACATAAACTTATTTTTATTTTAATTTTTTTTTACACAGCTCTACTCGAACCAGCAAATGGATTAAATTAAAAATCTTAAAAACACAGGCATTATGCGACGTCGCAGCTAATCATGATTCTCCACGAAAACGATGCTTTGACGTTTATTTTGAACCATCTTCTCGCCAATACTGTATTTAAAAGTATATTTATTTTTAATTTTGTCTATTTTATAGTTCTCTCTCTCTTTCACTCGGTCATTTCAAGCCTCCATTGATTCACTGTACACTGATCATTTATAAAGACTGAATACAAGAAATCATTCTTAAAAAAAAAAAAAAAAGAAATGGAAGGAGAAAAGAAAGGAGATAGAGGTGAATCAGGTGATACATTCATGGTCTGCTCCAAGATCTCTTAGCACTTCTCTCCTTTGCTCTTTTGCTCAGGTTAATTTCTCCCTTTCTTTCTATTTTCTTTGCTTAATCTTCTTTATTATTGCTGTAATTTTATATGTTTTTGTAACTCAATTTTCATTTTAATTTGAGTTAATTCTTCACTTTGAAAATTTGTTAAAATTGAAGAAATTGATCATTAATTTATACATGTTGTCATAAAACTAGGAAGTTGCTATTGATTTATCACTACATTGTTTGTTGTTGTGTTTTATGAAGAGGAATGATATGGAAGTGCTTGATGAACCTCTATATGCGACTTTTCTAAAGGTAACAGGTGTGCAGAGGCCTTACAGGAAAGAGGTTCTGAAAATGGTATGCAAAATGTGGTATCACTATCCTCATCTGTCTTATCCTAATTGCTACCACTATCAAAATTTCCTTCTGTGTTCAAGTGATGCCTTATGCTATATCAGAAGGCGAAAAAACTGATAATTTTGGTCTATTATGCATAAAATAGTTGAGTGTTGCTTATGCACTTGAGTTATTTTTGTCTGGAAATGGAAACTAAACCTGATTGAGTCAGGGTCTAGGTTGTTACTTGTTATGTCTTTTTTAATTTTTATTATCACTTTTGTTTTCTCCTCTTATTTTGGACACTGAAACTGAGTTATCTCTCTGAGAATAGGAATCTGATGGAAATAAGGTTGTGAAAGAGGTTATTTATGGACCAGGAGGAAAGAAGTATCGATTGTGTAAGGTAATTCATACGCTGTTCCAGTTACGGTCCATAAGTTAGAAAAATGTAATGTCATGTGCTAATCTTGTTATGCTTTATCTTCTTCAGAATTATATAAATCTGTTTTAATGACGGAAACTATCCCCTTATTGTACTTAGAATTTTTTTTTTCCTCCTAAAGTTGTTGTAATTAATTTATGTTGCTGGATCATTGGGAATTTCGAGGAGACAAGGTTTTCAAGGGGTGTGTGGATTGTAGACAGTAACTCAGACTACTTGATTATCTTTCTATATCTTCTTTAATTTTCACAAAATAAAATAAAAAATAGCTTTGTTATTTTCCATCAATAGAAGCCTCTTAAAATGAATTGTTTCTACTGGAAGAGTGAGATTTTCAGGGCAAGAAGGTTTAGTTTGGATAAGATAAAAAATTACATTTTACTTTGGGCGGACTAATTTGGATTTCAGTTTATTATTTTTCATGAATATTCATTTTCCTTTATCTGTCTACAGCATATTGCAAAGCAGCATTTACCTGGTCTGCCCAGTGATTTGATGTAGAAAGGAAGGCACTTTATACTGATACGTAATCCACTTGATATACTGGTAAATTATAAATTAATCATCTTAAATCCAGCAAATTAACCAAGCTCATTTTTGTTAACTAATCTTTGATGACTTAGTTATTCTTGATGACGCTGACTGACATATATTTTCATTGGCATTTCATTTGTTTTATGTTGTTTGCCTTCTTTTGAAAAGGTCGTGCCTCTATCCTTTCTTGAGTTAGGTTTGGGAGAATTGGTCTCCAATACAGTGATCTCTCTCAGTTGGGACGGCCCCCATCTGTCATTGATGCCGTGGACCTCCAACAAGATCCTGAGGTTCTAGAGTTAGCTAACTACTCAAGATTTTCTAACTAGTAGCCAGTCATGTCTACTAGGTTATTTTGATGTCTGTTGTTATATAGTTGAAGATTACCTTTGTGAATGAAGTCTACAATACAAGTAATAGAATTTACAAAAACAGAAAAGAATACTTGCACAACATTACTTTACAAATATAATTGATTTTTTTTTTTTTGCACCATATCAATTTGTTAGGACGGTCTGTCATAGTTTCTTTGTCCATCATATTTTCTGAAATTTTCTAATGCTTTTCCTTAGATTTTGCATTTGTAACTGTTGACCTCATTGATATGCAGGGTACTTTACGTGGTCTTTGTGAAGACTTGGATATTCCTTTTGATGAGTCAATGCTTAGGTTTCTAGCACCATTTCCATTTGAAAGTTAATTCTTGTATCTTGTTTTGTTTGTACTAAAGAAAGTTCCCTGTCCGAAATTCTTACTAATGCTAGTCAAAGACAATTCAGTTAAATGCAGAAAAGCGTTGCTTTGACTTATTAATTTCACATGAATCCTAATTCATGTCCTACCAGAATAGATAGTAATTTCCATTCTTTCCTTCCTCTTGCCTAAATTTCTTTAATGTCCATTATTTCCTTCAGTTGAAACTATATTTAATGGAAGATCTGTTGAAATTTGATAAGTGTACTATAGCTTACTAACTAGTGCACCCATACATTCACACAGGACACTTATGCTCATGGATTCTGGTTTCTGACATTTACTTCTATACGAGTTTGGGCTTTAATTGTGTTTGTGACAAGTTTTGATCCACAAATTGTCAGATGGGAAGCTGTTCCAAAACCAATTGATGGCATTTGGGCACCATGGTGGTACAAAAGTTTGCATCAATCAACAGGCTTTACTGAACCAAGAAAGTATCCCCAGGTATGCAGTCTGCATTTTATTTCGATTAAAAAAAAATGTATCAATTCCTGTATCTCTACATGCAAGGAGTCAAATTACTTTTTTTAGTCATATAATCATATTCTTTTCGATTTTACATATTTTGTGTCATCATTGTGAAAAAGTTTTTTGGAAATTGATTTTGAATCCTTATTAGTTCAATCGAGACTAGAACTACTCTGTTCCATAGTGCTAAAACAAAATAATTATGACACAAAGTAGGAAAAGAAAGCATTTCTGAAAGGCTATATTGATTGATCCTTTCTTTCCTCTTTCTTTTTTCAAAGTTAGATACTTTGGGGAAGTGGGGAAAGACAATTGGTAATTAAGCAGAAATTTCTGTGCTCTTCAAAGCAGATGCATCGTTTACAAGACATTTTGACCAAATGGATTAACTGAGATTCCTGTTTCTTGTAAATATGAGAAATATGTCAACTCGTCTTTTGTAATACCATGTCATCTCTGTGAGTTCTCTATTATCATCTCCTTGACTCCTTGTACTTGTACCCTCATTTTATTTATTTTCAGCCATTTCCATTTTCTCTATATGACTTGTTGGAGCAATGTCTACCTTTGTATAACATGCTAAGGCGGCATGTGAGACAGATGTCAGGCCTTTTGAAGAATCTGTTGCCTTCTCCAGATATTCCAATTCCTGCAAATGAGAAGCTTCTTGCATGGGTTGGAGATGAGATTCTGCCCCGTGAAAGTGCTAAGGTATGTGACTATAGCAAAACTTTGGATCCACTGTTCATGGAGTTGGAGTCATACAGTCAGTTTGTCTCTTGACCTGCATCAGGTTTCTGTGTTTGATTCGGTTGTCCAAGGTGGTGATTCGGTTTGGGAGGGACTTCGAATTTATAATGGGAAGGTCTTTAAGCAGGAAGAGCAGTTAGACAGGTTAGTTAAAGACTGGTCAAACTTTTGGTGAAGATCAGTGCTTGCTACTATATGATGACACATTTATAGAAAAGGAAAATTCTTGCTTATATACTAGATTATTGTTCATATGGCGGGCAAACTAACCTTATACTTTTTTGGGAAAAAAGTGGAGGCAGGAAAGAAATGGAAAGAAAAATGTGAAGAAAAAACATATTTTCTACCTCTTGTTTGGGTCAAAGATTCAAAGGTGAAAAAGGAGAGGAAAAAAAAATTGGTTTTAAGCCTAAAGATTAAATAAGTGTATGTTTGGATTAGCATTTGAAAGCTCATGTTGATGGAATTATGAGTTCCATTAAATAAGTGTATGTTTGGATTAGCATTTGAAAGCTCATGTTGATGGAATTATGAGTTCCATTAACAACTCATAAGAGATTTTTCATGTATCATTTCATGTTCCCTTAGTGTGATTGTCTCGTTGATACCAGAAAAGTAAAATTCCCCATCTTTGATACAATCTGTTTTGGCTTTATTTTTTAATTAGGTTGTTTGACTCAGCCAAGGCTCTAGCTTTCAAGAATGTTCCAACTCGTGATAAGGTTAGGGTCTGAAGATGAATTCCATTTGTTTATATCCGTTTAAGGTTGTTGGCTCGAGTGAATAGTAGTTCATTTTCTTTGCAAGTTTGAAAGGAAGATCAGTTCATCTTTGTAGCATTTGCATTGATTGCAGATTAAGGAAGCTATCTTCAAAACTCTAACTAGGAATGGAATGTTTGATAATGCGCACATCCGACAATCCCTTACACGTGGAAATAAGGTTTAATATCTTTTTATATATGATATGCATTTTCATTTAAATCAACCTAAATTTTGAATCAAGAAATTTTTATTCTGAAAACTTCTAAGCACTTTGTTTTCTTCACTTGCTTCTTCTTTTGTTTTATATTTCTCAGGTTACTTCGGGCATGAGTCCAGCATTTAATCTTTATGGGTGCCCCTTAATTGGTACTGCTAACCCTTAGTTTTCAATCCTGTGTAACACCAACTCTACTTCATCAACGGTCTTTGTCTGGTGGGCAGTTGCTTGTTGGTACCTTATTAAAGGCAGTAATATTAAATGCAGATTTTGATGAAGTGGTTTATGCGTAAAATGAGAGTGCTATTTCTGTTTCTTCTTCTTCTTCTTCTTCTTTTTGTGTTTCTGTGTTGGGTGGGGTGTTGTGGGTGCAAGGTTAGGTGTAGAATTTAGTATTATTGTTCATTCTGTTTCTTTTGATGCTCTTACTATTTCAACTGAATTGCAGTACTTCCTGAATGGAAACCACCTGTCTATGACAATACACATGGCACAACTCTGGTGACTGCTACAACATGGCATAATTCACCAAATGTCAGCTTTTTGGTCTTCTTTAATTTTCTTAGTTTAGTTCCTAGTATTAAACTAGAATTGTACAACTTGCACAGATTTTGTATATCTTCACTTGGCATTGAATGCAAAAATGTACATCTTCCCTGAAAATTTACCAGGACCTCTAATGGCCTGACTGTAGGTTTCTATAAAGCCAAAAAAAAACAAAAAAGAAAAATTAGAACTTTTAATCCTTGTATAGTTTTATGCCGATGGACTCTGGATCAGAATTAAGTTTAGATGCCCCAGTCCCACTTGTTACTTGGAGCAGGAAAAAGTGAAATTTTGGGGTATGACCTACAATATGGTGGCCTTCCATGGATTTTCCAATGAAGTGGATAGTGATGTAATCATTCGAGTTGTGACATACTTTCAGTTAACCTTCTTTTCTTTTTTCTTTTTTATGTTCTGTGTTTTCCAGAATTTGGATTCAAAGATTCAGCCCAATAACCTCCTCAATAACATTCTAGCAAACGTATTCTCCTACTAAAATATCTTTTATCATATGATATGATTCCTTAAATGTATGATTTGTTGCTTCAAAATTTTCAAAGTTATAATTGATCCAAATTTATCTTAAGGTGGTGTGGAGTGATTTTAAGTCCTGAGATATATAATTCTGTTTGGTGGTGTCAACCATACAATTTTGTAGGCAGTTTTATTATACTAACTTCCATAGTAGTAGACCAGCCAATTGCCATGGATATGTCCTCCAAATCTTGACTTAAAATGTGTTTTTTGTTTGGAGTGTTGCAGATAGAAGGGAATAATGCAAATGCAGATGATGCTATTATGCTTGACGAGGATGGTTATGTGTCAGAAACAAATGCTACAAATATTGTAAGCCTATCCTTGATGAGTGCCTGCATGAATATGAAGAAGTTTTGTTTTCTTTGTCATCCCATCACATGGATGGGCCACTGAAATTGTTTTGAGGTGGCCCTTGTTAATAATTTAATACGGCTGTTAGTGTTAATGAAAGTTGGTCAAATGTCTTCTTTTACATTGAAAAGGGTAGAAAATGTGATCATGGGCGGTTATGAATTACTTGGCATGAAAGCAGTGGGACTAGCATTTCCACCCCATTATTTAAAAAAAAAATGATGATAATAGGGCCTTCAATTGTATTTATTTTATTGTTCTGCTTTCGATTAAAGAAATAATCATCAGTGTTACTTTTTGTATTTCTTAGTGAAGAAAGGCCGTGTTTTAACGCCTCATGCTGATTATTGCCTTCCCGGAATTACCCGAGCTACTGTAAGTTCTGAACTTCCATCTTAGTCATGGTATTTAGTCCATGTGTTGACATCATGGATTTCTATTGCATTACATCTCTTACCAATAGTAAATGGCTGCTTAAATGCCCTTGAATAAATTTATAGGAAAATTATTTAAAGCTTCTAAGATTTTTGCTTATATAAAATTTATACCCAAAATGAGACGGTAGCTATCTATTAAGATATAAATAGGGGGCAGGAAATTATATGGCATTGCTTAGTACTGGAAATGGAGTAAGATGATAATGATATATATATATATATATATGGGTTTTTGTTGCCTGGCATTGTTGAAGCCATTATATGCTTTTAACTCCTTTATTTAGTTTCTCTTTTGTTTGACTAGAAAATAAAGCCTTAAAGCTCCATAATTTCTTCTTATATACTTAGACTAATTATTTTAATGTGGCAGTGATATGGCCTATTGTTCTTTCGAGGTTGCAGGTTATGGATCTAGTAGTAAAGGAGAATTTTATCCTGGAGGAACGGAATATCAGTCTATCAGAGTTCCATACTTGCAGACGAGGCAAGTGTGGATACTTTTTGGTATCATTGCTGAAATGTTCTCTGAAAAATTTGTGATAGTTCTTATCCAGGAAAATCTGAAATAAATCTAAAATAAGTATTCATAATTTACAAATGTGAAGATGAAACGAAAGCTGTGGCAATCGACTAATTAGTTTTAGGAATATATGGTGGTGGCTGAATTTAATTCTCACTCTTTTTTATGTTTGATAGCATTTGACAGTATGGATAAACTTCCTTGTTCAAAAATGCTCTGTACAGTGACTAACTATGCATAGTGACGAAAATGCAAAAATTTTGAAGATGAAAAGATCGAATTGCCCTCTTCTTAAATATTTTCTTCTTTTGCAAAAAGGAAGATATAAAATAACCCACTGACTATGCATAGTTGGTCATCATATGTAGCATTATTCACTTAACTTGTTTAGGTATTACCCTTTAATTTCTATTGTTAATATGTTGGTTACTAGGAATCTTGATGCCATGCAGGTATGGACGACTGGAACCATGGGAGAGCTTACTCCGGTAAGTGCCTTCTTTTAGAAATATAAATTTCACAATCATAATTTATTGTTTGATTTAGAATAAAAAAGCAAGGTAAAAGCTTCATAAATACTCCTTAACAGGTGGTGAAAATTGATGGATGCGAAATTGGCAATGGTGAAGTAGGGCCTGTGACTCAAAGGTTGCAAAATGCTTACAAAAAGCTGACAGAAGCATCAGGAGTGCCTATTCCAACTTACCAGGCAAGCTGAATGACAAAGCTCCTAGAAAGTATGATCACTTTTCCAATTAATCATATTCAATTTTCACATTTTCTCCAGTTCTGATCCTAATTTAATTCTCAGATACTAATATGATTGATCAATGAGCCTTTGATTCAATGATACTGGAGTTATCTTCAAAGATGTAAGGTCTTAAGTTTGAACCTCAAAAGTCAATTTTTTTTTTTTTTAAAATGTGTATTTATATATAATTGGAATTTTTTATTCTCGTAAGCTTCCAAAGACTTCTCAGAACCTGAACGGATCCTACGTATCTTGTATCTGCAGCCTGAAGATGCAAATGAGTGATTTTTCTTCCAAAGATTGAAGATTGCAGGTTCCATTGTGTAAATTTGAATAAACAGCCCTCTCTGTCTTGGTGATTAGGGAGTTAGGGGATGGTCGCATTTTCTTCCTGCTTATCTTATGTAAAGAAAAAGTAAAAATCCCCATTCGACGGTAATAAACAAGGTTCTGAAATCATTCCTTGAAATAAATTGTAAGAAATGCAACTGATCGATTGACCCTGTTCAGTTTTTGGTATAAAATTTGGTTTCAAATGCATTTTGCACACCCTTTAAAACAACATTCCTTCTTTGTTTTTTTTTTACTGATTCCACCGTTCTTACTAAAACTTTTTCTTTGCATTTATAATTATTATTATTAAGGTGTTATTTTATTATTGTAATAATGTAAATATATATATATATATATGTTCATTTACATTATGTTATTATTCTTTTTAAAAATATTATAAAATACATAATTATATTAATTCAATTTTTTTTATATATTTACTCAGATGCACACCTTGCTCCAAGTTTCAGTTTGCTTGATATATTTTTTGATCAAATGAATTAGATTAAAAAAAAAAAGTTAAACCCTAAAGAGATTGATATTCCAAATTCCATATGAAAAGAAGAACTAATATATAAATATATAAATTAATCTTCTATTAAGCGGCAGTTTTGCTGTGGGTAAAATTCAAGAAATGGGTTATTGTTCTCAAGAAAATCAAAGAATAGGTTCACAGAATTTTTTCAAGAAGAGCAAAAAACCATTGTCTGATCTTTCAATCGATGACTCTGGATTAATCTACCATCAACTTAATTGGGAAGACAGACTTCGACAGGTTCAAACCCTAAAGCCACATTCTCTGCTCCAGTAAATTCCCCAGATTGTGTGATTTTTGTTATAAAATATGGTAAATTTATTTCAATTAGTTTATTTTTGTGGTTGTAGATCGTGGAAAAAGTTTAATTTTGACCAACATGGTTTAATTGAGTGCAAGGATGTGACGTACACTGAAAGAAAATTATATTGTGTGTTTAATAGTGGAGTTTTAGGTTTTTTTGGGTTGTATGATCTTAATTGGAGTTCAATAGATCCATTCTTGCCAACAATGCTACTAGATCCACCATTGAATGATCAATTACTTTTAACATGGCCTGGAAAGGACATAAAATCCATGCCAATGAAGAAAAATTGAGTTTCAACAGTTTCATTTGATAGGTCTGGAGGTGAAAATTTTATGGTTTGTCTGGTTTTGATTTACTTCCTTTTGATTTCTTCAAATTGGATTGTAAGAAAATGGCTTGGATTGAGGAAAGAAATTTGGGAAATAGAGCAATTTTTCTTAATGATGGATCAAGTTCAATTTCAGTATTTACAGGGTAGATACCAACTTTTAGTAACAAGATCTTTTATTTTTTCCACCATCTGCTTCCTTTTGGTCTTTCTGTTTGGATACATATAAATATTATGTGACAAGTTATAAGGTTTAGTCTTCGAACAAGGTGCAAAAAAGATTTGGATTGATCCTCCTAATTAATTGAAAGTAGGGTGTCCTTTGTTTGTCTTCAATTTGTGTTCTAATTTACAAACGAACAACCTCATTCTAGTAACACAGTGAATTAAAGACTCATAAGTTAAAATTCGAATTTTTAATTGATGATGATCTATTGTTTTTAGCACATTAATGATTTCTTTTATTATAGTTGGTTCTTAGTTCTTTAATACCTAGCAGTTAAGAACATTTTATATAATTATTTCAAGAACAAGAACTACTATCTTATGGACCCTGTCAATAGCTTTTAATATATATTTTTTGCATTATTCTAATCAAATTAAAAGGCAGATAAGTACTTGTGGTGGTATTTCTTTATTCTTTACAACTTTTTTTTTTTAAAATATCAGATAAATTATATTAATAATGCCAAGAACATACAAGAATCAAAATACAACATCTAGAATAAAATATAACACTAAAACCTAGATTTCCATAACATCCTTGAATATAAACTTGAGAGAATAAGAAAAATTCAACAAGGCATTTAAAAAACAATCCTAAAATTAAGACTAAAATAAATAGTAGAAATTTAAAATCCACATAGAAACTCGCTTATTGCATTTGAATAAAATATAATGCAGAGCCTAATCTTTGCATCTCTTTTTGTATTTTCCTTGCTTTTTTTTTTTTTTTTGGAGGCATTAAGCTCCTCTCTTTTATAGTGATCTAATAAGCTTTCACAGTTCCTCCTTTTTCACACCAATAATTTTCTGTTAGTGTACAATACAGAGATGTGTGCGAGTGAAAGAGAGAGTTGGGTTGAAATCCTTCTACTCTATTTTCCCGCTGCAAATGGGAAGAATCTTCTAAAAAATCCTTCAAGTATATTTGCTATTTATATTTTTACATATGATTAATTATTATTTAATTCTTGAAGTTGTTTAAAATTAACGAAGTGATTACTGTATTTTAAGAAATTCACTATTAAATTATTGTATTTTGAGTTGTTCAAAATTAACGAAGTGATTACTGTATTTTGAGAAATTCACTATTAAATTATTGTATTTTGATTCTGTCGTACGAATCGGTCATTCCGTTTATTTTTTTATAAATTTCATTAAAAAATTAAAATTAAAAATAAAATAAATTTTAATACCTTAAATACTCTTATTTTATTTTCTTTTAAATTAGAAACATTATTCTAAAATAAAATTCATAACCTATCTCTCTCACTCTCTCTACATATAAATTCATAACTATAAAAAATCAGATTTAAAATTTTTTATTAAATAATTAGAAGTTTAAAATTATTTATTATTTAATTTCTAAAATTGATCTAAATTAACGAAATAATATCTATAAGTGATGAATGTTTTGATTATTTTATAAGTATTTTATGATAAAAATGAACGGAATAACCAATTCGTTTACGTAACTAAATACAATAATTAAATAATGAGTTTTTTAAAATGTAGAGATAATTTCGTTAATTTTGATAAATTTCAGGGATTAAATAGTAATTAACCCTTATATATAAATATTATATATTTGTTTGTGTTTATGCTGAGTGCCCCAAAAATATTAGTTAAATTTAAGTAATTGAGATTATTATACCATTATTAATCATTAATTCTAATTAATAATTATATTTAATTACAATAATTATAATATATATGTGATGCAGTATATATGGACCGCATATAAGGAGTTACAGTACAGTAAGTAACATCGAGTGAAAAAATTTACCATACTTGAGAGGGCTTTGCATGGCCCTTTTCATTAACTTTTTTACCTTTACATTTCCTTTTTCTAATTGCCAAAAAAAAAAAAAACGTTGAAGCAATAAATTGATTTATTTGAATGTTGTTATTTTACTAGTTATAGAGAATTTTTACACTGTCAGCATGTGAATTTTTCTTTTCTTGATGTTAAAAGTTAAAACTGGACCCCGAAACTCGAACCTCCAACAAAATTTGAAACAAACAAGTAAATGTATGAACTCTAATTCTTAAGAAAAACTCTTTCCATGCCAAAAGCTCTAATTTGACTAATAAATTTTCTCCAATTTTTTAAATAGTATTTACTCATAGATTAAACTTGCCAGTCACACTTTTTTTTTTTTTTTTTTTTTTTTTTTTTTTTATTTATTTATTTAGTTGTTTGATTTAAAATAAATATAAAAAGTAATTAAAAAAAAAAATAACTTGTTTAAAAAAAAAAAAATTAAATATTTTTTTTTTTTTTATATGGTTATTTTTTTTAATATTATTTTTTTAAATATATTAAAAAAACACAACAAAATAAAAAAAAAAAAAAAAAAAAAAAAAAAAAAAAAAAAAAAAAAAAAAACAAAAAAAAAACACAAAAAAAAAAAAAAAAAAAAAAAAAAAAAAAAAAAAAAAAAAAAAAAAAAAAAAAAAAAAAAAAAAAAAAAAAAAAAAAAAAAAAAAAAAAAAAAAAAAAAAAAAAAAAAAAAAAAAA
>CANXYC010046210.1:0-16177 GCA_948193065.1 Aleurites moluccanus
AATGGTGAAGTGGTGGGAAAAATCTAACTAAATATCAAAGATATGATTCCATACATTAGGCTTATGGTAGAAATGGTGAAACCTAGCCATCCAACCATCCATTTCTTCATCATTTCATCCAATGGTTAGATTTAATCAAGCTTAAAATGATACCATAAGGTTGTATACACTATATAAGTCCATATTCCAAAGGAAAAGACCAAATTGCCCTTAGTTCAAATGAAGCACCTCAATCGAGCAGCTTACCAGGAATTATTTTTAACCGGGTTTAATTCCCCAACAAAACTTTAAATAATTAAAATATCATCATTTTCATGTCTTAATATTCTTTTCTACCTTCAAATATCATATTAATTTCCATAAAACTCGAAGGGGTGTGAAAAGGCCATTTTACCCCCAGTTCATCAAAAACTCAATTTTTCCCGATTTCTTCCTAACAACCTTTAAAGAACTTTTACACGAATGAAACTTCCTAAAACATGCATATACACTCAATTCATACATAAACATGCAATATTACATATCATTTAAGCAAAGAAAGAACTCTTTAGGTTTGCCCTTTAGAGTTCTAGTTCTAAGCCTTAACTGAGGTGTTACAGAAAACATGTTATGCATTTATAGGGTATTACATTCTACCCTCCTTAAAACAAAAATTTCATTCTCGAATTTAAAATAAACATGAATCTCGAGATTGGAAAAAGAACGAACACTTGACTTTCATGTTTTATTCATTCTCCCATGTACACTTTTCCATATACTGATTCCTTCATAATACTCTTGCCATTGAATTTCTTTATTCCGAAATTATTATACTTGATGATTTACACTTTCTATTGGCTCTACTCTTATGACATCTCTTCATTAACACCAATATTTTGCACTTCGATACTTAGAACAATTCTGGTATATAATTCCATAGCATTCAGATATGGAATACCAAATAACATGGCTCTTACCTAAAAGAAGAGCCAAACTTTATGCTACACGGTCAATCCTTTCCAATACTTTATATGGTCTCACGTATCTCGGTGTCAACCTTCTTTTCTTGTCAAATTTCATAACACTTTTAAACTTCCATAACACATATCCTCATCTCTGAATTCTAATACTTTATCATCATTTTTTTTCAACATCTTTCTTTAACTTTATAAAATATGGATCCCGATCTTGGGTCACTTTAATATTATCAATTTACAATGGCTTAGCCCGACATTAGGTTATCAGAGCCTGGTTATGATCCTAAGATCTAAGGGGTATGGAACCAGTGGGTTAGATTTGAGATCCCAATTTTAACTCTATACACATATCAATTAGCTCATTCATTTCACGAACAAAAACTGGCATTTAGACATTCTAGCAACCATTTGATGTTTTTGTAGTGTCTGTGACCCAGTCCTCAAGTACTCTACATGTTCCTCTTCACTCATATTATAGATAAGGAAATCATCTATAAACTTATTCAATACATAACTTAAACACTCTGTTCATTAAATCCATAAATGTAGTTGGAACATTAATTAGCCCAAATGACAATACCAGAAACTTATAGTGTCTATGTCAGGTTCTAAAATAGTCTTGGGTGCATTTTTTTCTTAACTTTTAACTATCAAATCAATCTTTGAGAAGTGCATTGCAATTGCTTAGAAAAGATATCAAAGAACTCTCGGACCATAGCTAGATATGTTGTACAATCTTACTTTATCATCTTTCTAGCCTGAATAATAGAATGAAACAAATTCTTGATTCATACTTATCACTTTGGAACTCAAATTCTAGCAACTGGAATTTGACTTTCTTCTCATAACAATCAATAACTGCTCAATATGTAGTTAACTAATTCATACCAAGCATTACATTAAGTTGTTAACAGGAAACTCTATCACATTAGCACATAAAAAGGTTATTATCAATTTCAATAACACATCTTGGATGACAATAATAATTCATTTTTATACTTTCTCTTATAGGTATAGTTATCTCTTAGGGCACATTCAATAGTTATCTTTCTCTATTTAATTGTGATGCAGACAAAAGAATGTATGACACTAGAGTCAAATAATGCATTTGTTATATCATTTTGTATTAAAATCACACCTATATGCATTATCAGATCTCTGTGCCTCTTGGGTGTTAACAACAAAAACTCTTCCTTGGCCTTTACCTGCTGGGGCTTGACTACTGCTAGGACCTTGTCCTCTACCTTTACCCCTACCAGGAGCCTCTCTAGTCACATTATAACTCATTTGTACTATAGGCTAAGACTCTATAGCAGATGGTTGATGATCATCCCATCAGGGACATCTGCTAATATAATGACCATGTTGCCCACACTTCAGGCAAGCACCTAACTGTTTACGACACTCCCCTCCATGCCTTCTGTCACAAAAATCATAAATGGGTACACTAGGCATCTGAGTAATAGGTCTGGAAGAACCCTGTGAATATGCAGGTGCAGACTGCACTGATGGTCCCTTACTCTGAACCCTCCTCCTCTGACTACCAGATGGAGATCCTTGATCAAATCGAGGCACTGGCTCAATCAGTCTAGGCTGGGAGCTGCTCCCCCCTGCCTACTCTGGGATCTTGATCTCCCCTTTCTCTTCTGATCCCTCTTCTCCCTCTCTGACCTGTACTTCTCTTTCATCTGAATAGCTTTATTGATAATTGTCATCAGAGAAATGAATTTCCTAGCCAATAGAGCATTATGAAGCGAAGCATATAATCCTCTGCTGAACCTGCTGATTAGATCAACCTCAGTAGGTACAATTTGAGTAGCATATCTACTCAGTCTGATGAATTCCTCTGCATACTCCTCTACAGTCCTATTCCATTTCTCTAACTATTCAAACTGAATCAAGTTCTGGGTCTTCACTCCCTCTATAATAAACTCATCAATCAACCCCTGACGAAACTCAGCCCATACGGATGGATGCTCACTATACAGTCTGAGCTCCATTCTCCTCAAAACCAAGCCCATGCCTTCCCTTTTAACAACAATCCAACCAACTCTACAGCTCTAAAATCATAGCAAGTTAGTCTCCTAACTACCTTCTCAACCTCTTCCAGAAAATTCACTAGATCACTGCCTCTGTCGCCTCTAAAATCAAGCAGACTTAGCTTAAGAAAACTAAACATAGAGACTCCACCCTCATCAATAACTCGGTAGGCTCCCTATACAATAGGCTCTCCAAGAGCCACAACTGGTTGTACAGGAGCTGGAGCAACTGGTATTGCTGTAGGTGCAATAGGGGGTGGCACTGCTGTTGGTACTAGAGGTGGCGGTACATTCTGTCGTTCTCGTCTCAACTATGCTTGCTCCCTACGTAGATCCATCATCCCCCTCATCATCTCATATCTCCAGGTGTCAAAAGTCCTCTCAATATCCCTTGTAATCCGTTGGGATCTAGACGGTCCCTCATAAACAGAAACTTCCCTGACTAGGGACTCATTAGAGGCTACCTCTGCCTCTCTGGTACCTCCATCTCCATCGTCAAACATCTTTGTAAAACTGTCTGAAAAATAGAACACGTACTCAGTATATTATAAAAGCACAATATACTTATACATATTTGACTAATGCAACAAAAGACGAAACAAAAATTCCTATGCTCCATGGTTCCCTTAACTCTACCCATACTATATTTAGTTACTATTCCTCTGTAACCTAGTGCTCTGTAAACACAGAGCTCTGATATCGGCAACCTTGTGCTTTGATACCACCTTTGTCATGACCCATTGCTGGATCGTGATGGTACTAGGGTGCGGGAGATGCCGAGGCGACCGACACCTATAGAACCCATCAATCACTACCATGCTATCACAATATCGCAGCAAAAACACATTTACCCATCATCAATCACATCACAGTAAATACAACCAATCACTCACATAACACTAATCATTCTGTCATTTTCTATAAATACTACAATCATATAATTAATAATCTCCAATATTCCCATACATACATGTTCATACTCTAATTATACCATACAAAACCCATGGAGCAGCTAGGATATGAACACACAAAATAATACAGTGTTCATAATATTACACTGACAAGAGATCTGAAGAATCCATAGAGAGCCAAAAGAGTTAGGATATCAGCCTCCTACTCTGCACCTGAGAGGGCAAACAGTGAGAGGGTGAGTATATATGATACTCAGTGAATCTAGTATGCATCGACCAATAAAATGAATATGGAACATCAATAAGCAAAAAGCAGATGACTTAAATGAATCAAACTGCCCAGAATGTCTGTAATATAGAATCAAATATAGAATATGACTATAAGTAAACAATCATATCAATGAAGTACAAATCACATGGACAAGATGGAAATGACAGATATATAGCCATAAAATGCATAGAAATGTGCCAAGCACAAATCACTATATATATATATATATATATATATATATATATACGGGTCTTATGACTAGGACATCTCTTCCTAGTATAGGGTATCAATCAATACAATGTGCATAAAGTCGACAGCATGAACTCATTATCCTGTCGGAATGACAGCTCTGTCAAATCACCTCAGAGTCAATAGAAGCAATAAACACATCAATAGATACCATTTCAAACTAATGGCATCGGTATGTATCAATAACTTATTAGAATTCAATTTAATAAGCATAAAGTCAATAAGACATCAATAATAATCGATTAAATGATTACCAAAGGTCTAGCCACCAAAAATAGAAATAAACATAAAATGGTCATTTACGGCCAAAAATTTGACGCAATTGGCATGCCATTGTCGTTGGCGATGGTGGCATTCAAATGATTGGCCTACGGATTTTTCGGCATGGTTTTGGAGCAGTATTGACATTGCCCCAATTATCAACAAACATACACATTGAAAGCAATTTATAGGCAACAACCACAACTCAATAATCTTCACCAAGCATATCAAATTGGCATGGAGAACAAGTCCAAAACCAAAGCACAAATTAGGCATTTTGCCACAATTAGGGTTCAACCAAAATGGTCATTTTGCATATGGATTCCAAATTTCATTCTAACAATTTAGGCAAGTAATTTGATGCATAAAAGACTCACCTATCACTCCAAATCACCTAGCAAACTTACTTCACCACCCAATTCCTCAATTCCTTATTATAGGCCAAAATCGGTGACTTTCTTCAATCGAATTTTTTGCAACAATATGAACATCAATTAATCACCAATAAATGTCCAATTGACTTATTCTATACTCAATTTACAAATCCTAACTCATTTAAACAAAATCCAAACTTACAACTTCACTTTAGGGTTTGGAAATTGGGGAAAATTATTTAATGCATCAATTGATGCAATTAAACCATTTACCCAATCATACCAACATCTAATTAACCTAATTAAACCATAAAAACAAACAAATAAAAAAATTACCAAAAATTCCCCATTTGGCTGAAATTCCAAAGGTGGAGTTCTTGAATTTTCCTTGAATTCCTATGATTGAATTTGATGGAGGATGGATTATTTGGTGTTTAATTCAAGTTTCCAACAACTTTTCTTCACAAAATCATTGAAAATTTGAATTGGAATGGGAGGAAGAAACTCATGGCTGAAGAAGAAATGAAATGGACAAAAATTTTCTAAGTCTTGCTTATATAGTAAGACAAAAATGACAAATTTCACTTTTGGTCCTTCAATTTTTCATAATTTGCTTTTGGTCCTTTTCGCTCGGTAATTCATTTCGATAATTTTGTCGGGAATTGGAATTCAAAGTGAATGTTCAAACATCTTATTTTTATTAATACTATTTAATAAAAATAGTTTCAGAGCCGTTCTGAAACTCAGACTGTCGAATTTTTACTATTCTCCGAAAATTCCCTTTATTTATAGTTTGGCCATTGTTTACTTTATCATTGTTCTTAAACATTTTTCTCATTTTTCTTTTTACTGTATTCCCACATGTATATATATTATCATTTACCTTCAATCCAAATTCAAAAATTCATCTGTCACCTGTACTGCTATTTTTAATGCAGCGATATCGGTACCAACAATTTTCTAAAAAATTTCTCGTTACTGAGTTTCTAAAATTATCTTTAGCCATTTCGATAATTTTAATCCATATACTGAGAACTTTATTCACAAAAACATGTTATGCATTTATAGGGTATTATATTTAATCCCCCCAAGATTGGGTCATAAATTCTTAAATTAGCTAGACTGCTATTTTCCTGGAAGCGTTTTCGACACCAACGATTTTCAAAAAAATTTTGCATTTGCTTTCTAACTGTGTCTCTAAAATTATTTCCCATCATTTCAATGTTTTTAAACCATAAACTAAGAATTAAATCATGCATTCAAGATGGAATTTCTTAGGGTATTACAAGTATGCACAGTTGTATGTGAATAAAATTATACGGTCATTCAAGATGGAATTTCTTAGGGTATTACAAGTATGCACAGTTGTATGTGAATAAAATTATACGGCTTCATTGGGTGTCATTAATGATTATATTTGATAGGGATACACAGTTTACTTCTCTGTTCTGGTAGAAGTTCTAAGAGGCTATAGGTACTCAGTTACGATTCAGTATAGCTTTTTATCCACAGACTGATGGACAGTCAAATAGAAGTATCCAGACATTAGAGGATATGCTACGATTATGTGTTATGGATTTCAAGGGTAACTGGGATCAGTATTTACCACTGATTGAATTCTCCTACAATAATAGTTACCATTCGTCGATTGGTATGGCTCCATATGAGACACTTTATAGTAGAAAATGTCGATCTTCGGTATGTTAGGTGGAACCAGGGGAGAAACAGTTAGAATGCCAGAGTTAATAAAGGAGACAATGGAAAAGGTACCTATCATTAAAGAACAGATGAAGACTGCTTTCAGCAAACAAAAGAGTTTTATAGACTCGAAGCAGAAAGATGACACTTTGCAGTTGGTCATCATGTATTCCTTAAAATTTCACCTATGAAAGGTGTGATGAAATTTGATAAGAAAGGAAAGTTGTCACCAAGGTATGTGGGACCATTTGAGATATTTGAGAAGATCGGTAATATGGCATACAAATTGACTTTTCCACCTAATTTGAGCCATGTACATCCGGTATTTCATATTTCGATACTACGGAAATATGTGACTGATCCATCACATGTATTGGAAGTACAAGATATTGGTATTAATGAAGACTTATCATATGAAGAAGTACCATTAGAGATTGTGGATCGACAGGTCAGGCAATTACGGAATAAAGAAATATCGATGGTAAAAGTGCTTTGGAGGAATCAATCGATGGAGGAGTGTACCTGGGAAAGCAAACAGGATATGAAGAACAAGTATTCATTCCAGTTCCAACATTGAGGTACGTATTTATTTTAAATTCGAGGACGAATTTATTTGAAGGGGTAGAATGTAATATCCTAGAAAACTACTATAAGAATATAATAACATAACTAGTTATCATCCTAGGAACACCGAGATAATAAAGGAAATTTTTTGAACCTCAATTAGAATGCATTTGCGTTACTGTCCCGAAAAATATTGGTGTTAATTACACTGCCTGGGGAAATAGCAGCCCGATTGACAGATGAATTTCTGATTCAAACCAGGGGGTAAAGAATCATATATTTATATGTGAAATTTTAGTGAAAAGGAAAAGTTGAAAAATATTTTGGAACACTAAAAATTTGAGTAATGGCAAAATCATAAATAAGTTGAACTTTAGAGGTATAATGGAAAACACACTGTCTGAGTTTCAGAATGGCTCTGAAACTATTTTTATAATAAACTAAAGATAAAAAGAAGTTATTTCAATTCCCAATTTGAAATCCAATTCTCAACAGAATTGTCAAAATAAATTACAGAAAAAGATGGGGTCAAAGTCCAATTATTGAAAAGTTTAAGCACCTAAATGTAATTTGCTAATTTTACTTAATATATAAGCATGCCTTAGAAGATTTTTGCTTCATCTTTTCTCTTCTTCCTCATCTTGGCTGAAACCCAATCTTCACCTTCTCCCTCCATTTTCAAGCCAAAATCAAAAGAAAACTTGAAACCAACCTTTGATTCTTCCATTTCCATACAACTTTTACTTGGAAAATCAAAGAATTTCAAGAACAAACTTTTGTAGATTTCGGGTGGAGCATCATACGAAGGTAACAAGTTGATTTCTTTGGTTTATTAGATGATTTAGATGTATTAGATGTTAAATATAATGGGTTTTGTGTTCAATTGCATCAATTGATGCATTTGATATATTTTCTCCAAATTTCCAAATCCTAGTTCAAGTTGTGTGATTTGAATATTTGAATTAGTATTAGTTAATGTTAATTAAGCTTAGAATATGTTAATTCGAGGCTAATGGATGAATTATTTGTGATTGATTTGGTGTAGAAAATCAAGATTTGGAAGAACGCCATTTTTATGTCACGTCCCGATTTTGAAATGCGACGGTCCTAGGATGCGATAGATGCCAGAGGCGACCAGTACTCGTAGAACCCAGTATCACATCTATACACCATGTATTCATTCTGCAATTTAACTATTCAATCATATTCTATTCATATCATTCTCTTTATTCATGTATTCATTATCCATTCTCATACCCTGTAATTCATTATATAATTTAATTGTAAATCATCATCATAAACCACATTCACATTTATACTCCATATTATGTCATACATTCATAAATACAAACTATCTATGCCATTTATACAAAACCCATGGACCAACTATACACATACAAAAGATCAGTATTATATCAATTACACTGTCTATACAAGACTGCATAATTCCTCTAAGAAATAAAAGTTGGGAATCTTCCTCTACTCTACACCTGGAAAGGGAAAACAAATGAAGGGGTGAGTAATGAATACTCAGTGAATCTAATATACATCGACCAAAGATAATGGCTCGGATATCAATGAATAATAGGCAGATAACCAATGAATATTAATCTTCTCATTAAAATCTGAATAAAGAATCAGAATATAGTAAATGACTATATGAATCAATGAACAAGTTAATGGAACAGATAAGACAGATATAGGGCCATGAAACTCGTATCATATATATCATATGTCAATCATATATCAATAAACATAAGACTGATAAGGTCTTATGGCTAGGACAGCTAACCCTTCCCAGCTAGGGTATCCAGTATACAATGTGCACATTGCTGACGATATGTACCTACTACCCCATCGAAGAGGTAGCTCTGTCAAATCTCATTGGAATCAATAAGAACGTGGAACAAGTCAATCGATATCAATAAACATCAATATTCTCATCAAGTAACAATAGCTCGTGAATTTAATCGAACGAGACTGCAATTAAGCAATGATTAATCAATAGAAGAAACAATAAACATTAGTATTATGATTAGCAATTTAACATTGGAATGAATCAAATATTGGACAATCAAAGTCAAGAAGTTGGCTCAATTGGCATGCCAATGGTAGGCCTATGGGTGAAATCAAATGGTAGGCCTATGGATTTTGAACTTGGCATTTCATCGAACATTTGGTGTGCAACAATCATTAGGCATTTTGGCAAGGTTTTGGTGCAACATTGAAATTGCCTCAATATCAATCAACAAGTACACAGTATATGCTATACAATAAGCATTTGGTTTCCATCAATAAACAATACACAAAGGATCAAAATGGCATGGAAAACCAAAGGAAAATAAGATAAAACTTCAAGGTAAAATGCCTTAGGTTGGTTCGGGCAAGGTGGCCATTTTAAGGATGGATTTCATTAAACATTTCAACACATTAGGCATAACAAATGATGCATATTAAACTCACATAGCACTTCAAATTACTTGAATTACATGCTTTGCCACCAAAGTCTTCAAAGTAGGCAAAAATGGCAACTTTCCAATTTTGTAGGTTCTACATCAAACCAATCACATATAATCCATCTATTAGCCATCAATTAATATAATCTAACCTTATTTAATATTAACTAACACTAATTCAAAGATTCAAATCTTACAACTTTGAACTAGAGTTCCAAATTAGGGAAAATCTATCAAATGCATCAATTGATGCAAATTAACACTAAACCCATTCTATTTAACATATAATACATCTAAATCAACCATTAAACTAAAGAAATCAACTCATTACCTTTGGTTCATGTGTGGGCCAAAATTTGAAAGGGGATCTTGAAATTCTTTGATTTTCCAAGCAAATCAAGGTTGGAAATCAAAGGATCAACGGTTGAATCAAAGTTTCTTTTGGTTTTGCTTTTGATTTTTCAAGAAAATTTAGTGGGAGAAATGGGAGAGAATTTCAGCCAAGGCTAAGAAAAAGAAGAAGAAGATGGCTAAAAATATCTCTAAGGCATGCTTATATATTAAGGAAAAATGGCAAATTATATTTAAGTCCTTAAACTTTCCATTAATTGTACTTTGACCACATCTCCTTTTGTAATTTATTCTGACAATTTTGTTGAGAATTGGATTTCAAAGTGGGAATTGAAATGACTTCTTTTTATCTGTACTTTATTATAAAAATACTTTCAGAGCCATTCTGGAACACATACAGTGGTTTTCCTAAATTACCCTTAAAGTTCAACTGATTTACGATTTTGCCATTACTGTTATTTTCAGTGTTCCTAAACATTTTTCAAATTTTCCTTTTTACTAAAATTTCACTTATATTCATATTATTCTTTACCTCCTAAACTGAATCAGAAATTCTTCAGTCAACTAGACTGCTATTTCCTAGGTAGTGTAATTAACACCGACAATTTTCGGAACAATGCTGCAAATGCATTCTAATTGTATTTTAAAAATTTTCCTTCCTTATATTGGTGTACCCAGTCCAATAACTATATATATTATTATTCAATCATGGTAGTATTTCCTAGGGTATTACATTTTTCCTCCTTTAAGGATTTTGGTAGGAAATCAATTTTGCTAGCCATTTGGAAGTGTGAGGTGAGTTTAATATGCATCAAATGTCATGTGTATTGCATTGAAATGTTGATTGGAACCTTTCTCTAAAAAGGCCATGTTGGCCGAACCATCCTAGTCCTAATTGCCTTGAATTTATGTCTAGTTTTCCTTTGCTTCTCCATGCCATTTTGATCATTTGTATGCTGTTTATTGATGGAACCCAAATGCCTTTTGAATAACCAACATTGTGTATTTGTTGATTGATATTGAGGCAATTTCAATGTTGCACCAAAACCTTGCAAAAATGTCTAATGAATATTGCACACCAAGTGTTCGATGAAATATCTAGTTCATTTTGCCATAGGCCTACCATTGTTTCTTCCATAGGCCTACTATTTGAATGCCATCGTCGCCAGCGACATTGGCATACCAATTGAGTCAACTTCTTGACTTTGATTGTTTAACTTATGATTCATTCTGATGTTAATTGCTATTCTTATTACCATTGTTCATTGTACCTTTCATTGATTATTCACTGCTTAATTGCAGTCTCATTTGATTGATATGAGCTATTGATACTTGATGAGACCATTATTATTTATCGGTATCTAATGACTTATTCTATACCTATATTGGTTATAATATGATTTGATAGAGCTTCCTCATCGACAGGGTAACGGGTAAATACCATCGGCAATGTGCACATTATATACTGGATACCCTAGCTGCGAAGGGTTAACTGTCCTAGCCATAAGACCTGATCAGTCTTATATTTATTGATATATGATTGACATAAGATATATGAGTTTCATGGCCTATCATCTGTCTTATCTACATGACATGAGCTTCTTTGACTTGTTCATTGATTCTACAGTTCTTTACTGTATTTTGATTCCTTATTTTGTTATCAATGTGCAGATTAATATTTATTGATTATATGCCTGTTGTTTATTGATATCCTATTCATTTCTTTTAGTTGATGTATATTAGATTCACTGAGTATTGTATACTCACTTCTTTCAGTTGTTTCCCCTTTTCAGGTGCAGAATAGGAGGCGAAATCTTGTCTTTTGATCTCTCTGTGGATTCCTGCAATATTTTTTTCATGATAGTGTAATTGTTTTAACACTGTAATCTTGTAAATATTTTAGTTGCTCTATGGGTTGTATAAATAGCATAGTTAAACTATAATTATATGTGCATAGTATAATATGAATTTAAGTATAGATATGGCATATGATGATGATGATTACAACCAATTGCAGAATGAGTTACAGATAAACAGAAAGATTACATAATAGATATTAATTTGGTAATTTATTAATAATTTGATAGTTATTGATTATAGAATGTGATTCTGGGTTCTATGGGTATCGGTTCCCTCTGGCATTTCCTGCATCCTAGGACCGTCATATTCCGAAATCAGGATGTGACATGGGTACAGGTATCTACGGGTTTTCGGTGACCTTAAGTCCACTTGTGCCCTAGTACCGTCATATTCCAAAAGTGAGACGTGATAAGTGAAATTTTAGTTGTCAAAAACCTTCTCTATGAAAGACTTAGGAGAAGCGACCTATATTCTTGGGATTTTTCTCCACAGGAATATAGCAAAAAGAATAATAGGGCTTTCCCAACGTCTTTATTTAGAAAAGATGTTGAAAAGTTCAACATTATGAATTCAAAACGGGGATTGTTACTAGTATGCCACGGTATCCACCTTTCAAAAGGTATGTTTCCCAAGACATCTGAGGAAAGGGAAAAGATGGCTAAAGTTCCTTATGCTTCGGCTATAGGTAGCCTTATTTATGAAATGTTGTGTACTAGGCTGGATATTATTATGCGGTTAATATTACTAGCCGATTTCAATCAAATCCAGATGAATAGCACTGGACTGCTGTCAAAGCAATCTTTAAGTACCTTCAAAGGACTAAAGATTTGATTTTGACGTATGGAGGAGGTGATTTGAAACTTGATGTTTTCAATGATTCTTGTAACACCAAGTCTTAACCGAGCCTAGTATAGTTAAGGACCTTCGGGAATTTCTGTTAATTTATTTGAAATTATTTGAATGTTCTTACATGTGTATTTGATGTTTAATTTCTTGTTTGTATAAATGAATAATGATAATAAAATAAATAGATAAAAATAAAATAGCCAAATTAGGTTACAAAAAAATGATAGGACTTAATTGATATTTTATAAGGATCCAATTAAAGCAAAAGTGTAAGAGGAGGAAGTGAATAGCATTTTCACTCATCATGATTCAATGGAACAAAGTATTGGTGCATTTTAATCCAAAGGATGCATGTATAGGTTGCAAAGCTCACTTTATGAGATTGCTTGCGTTGGATTATGTGGAAAAACTCCACTAACTAATAAAATACTCCAAACAATTCTGCATTTCCTTCTTCTCCATCCAAAAATCGTGAGGATCAAATGAAAGAAGAAAAAAACTTCTTCTTGGTTCGGCCATTAAAGGGAAATCAAAGTTTTGGAGAATTTTTCTTAAGTTTGAGTGAAGATTATCATCAATAACCTCCATTTCTTCAAGCATAGTTCAAATTTCAATTTGGTTGGAAGATTGGGAGGACTAGGGTTCGGCCATTCATAGGAAAATCTTAAGGTGAGTTTAAATTTCTGGTTGTTTAATGATTGGATAGCATTTAAATGTTGATTTGGATGATTAATTTGAGGAATTAAACATCTAATTGGTAGTATGCATTGTGGCCGAATTGATTGGGAAAAAATTTAGGGGGAAATGATTTTTGTGTTTCAATGAAGCAATTGATTTCATAATTGTTGTTATATGGGTTTAATTAATGTTAATTGGATGATGAATTTTAGATTGAATGTCAATTGTGGATGAGGCATTGAAACCAAATGGAAATTAGGGTTTAGGTGTAAAAATTTCTTGTAAATTTCTGCAATTGAATGTTTGAATCTTTAATTGACATGGTGAATTGACATTTGAACCCTTAAATTGAAGGACAATATGAAAGGGAGGAAAATCCCTTTTTGGCCGAATGCCCTTAGGTTGGGGGAAACATGAAATTGATTGTTTAGATGTGTAATTGGTAACTTGAATTGGTTAATTGTAAGTGTAATAGGAAGATTTAATATTGGATTAGGAAAAACCCCTTAAACAAAACCTAATTAGGGAAAAAATGAGGAATTTGATTTGATTATGTGTAATTGATCTTAGAATTGTTAAATTGATGTGTTTAATTGTTGAATTGTGAAGTTGAATTGGAAAAATTAAGCTTAGATGGCATATCCCTTTGTAGACCGAATTGCTTTGAACTAGGATTAGGGTTTATGAGGTAATTATGTGTACAATTTGTTAGGTGTGTGTGATATGTTTAATTGATAGGTATTTGATGCAAATAGGAAGTAATTGGTATGTTTGGAAATGAGTTTGAATTGAGTTTAGGTCTTTATGACCTATAAAGTTCAAAATACTTTGGCATGAAACTTAGGCTTGAACGTAAGCCCAAACTTTCTTTAATATGTTAATATATATGTGACTTAATGTGTTGAATAAAAAATATGAGGTTTAAATATGTGTAGCCTAAGTTGGGATTTGGCCGAATGGCCCATGTGTGCAAAAAGGGTGAATTTATTATTTGATAGGAAACATGACCATTGATTGTGAGTATATGTCTATTTGATGTGTATTGTGTGTATATGTGATGATTTGAATCCTTATGAAGAGTAAATATATAAATATAGGCGAGCCTCCCGAGGAAGGGATAAGTCGGGCAGTCTCTACATCCATTAGGGGGTCTTCGGCTAGCTAGGAGCTACGTGCCTTGGCTAAGCTTGGAAGTAAGTTTTTATATACAATCATTGCATTTATACATCACATGACATAATATATGCATTTGAATTGATTGGATACATAAAAACCCTAATTTCATTTGAAATGTCCATTTGGCACCTAAAATGACCCTCTGAACTGACCTTAACTGTCCTGAACTTTCGACTGATATAATTTGAAACCTAGAAAGTACTTTAACCTGATACTTGGCCCAATCCTTTCCCCTATACCTAAGCTTCAAATTGATACCAAAATGTCCACCTAAATATGTTCATAATATAGAGAAACAGAAACTCCTCAAAATCCTAAAATGGACCCGTAATTTGACTTGCCATTTACGCTAGTGAAACTGGGCCCCGGTGGGCCCATTTCTTAACTTTGGCCAGCATGCCTATATGATACTTGTAACTTAAAATGAGTTGTTATATGTGAATTTGAGACATATTTGTGAACCCATACCTATTATATGAGACTTTTACATATGATATCATAACAGGGCTATTACGATGGTGTAGTGAGATTTACTATCGACCGTGTACACACTGGTATCTTATTTGAACCTTGCTAGAGAGGGAAGTTATATTCTCGAGTCGTAAGAGCCGATCACTCTTATGTAACTATTGGTTTCGCGCTATTGCGCCATATATATATTTATTAGTACAATTGTGCATATTGGACATATTTGGCCCTATTTACCTGTTATATCATATGTGATGTGACTCATACTACATGATATTATAGTTCACCATATTTTAAACCTTTCAAATGCTATACTTATAGTTCCTCACATGTTACCATATATTTTCAGTACTATTTGTTCTATCCATTGCTATTATTGCTCCTAACCATTTCAGGTTCCGGTTCAACTTCAATGGTATAAAGTTTTCATGCATTTTTGTATATAATTACTTATTGAGTATTTTATACTCACCCCTACAGTTTTAAATCTTTTCAGGTGATGGTGAGGTCCGAGTTCCACAGGCTCATCTTTCTTCGTCGTGGACATTTTGACATATATATGTCAATATTATAAGTTAATCATTTATCCAAATTTTGTCTAGTAGCTCCATGGCACTGTAATCCAAAGTATAAGTATTTAGGTTGATATGTATGTAATTATCTATGTGTGTATGTTGATATAGTTGCCCAGTTTGGTATTAAAGCAGGTATGATAATGATGATGGGTTGTGTTGTGAATTGAGAAATATGGATGAGTTGATGTTGTGGAGATGGAGTTGAGCTGAGAAATGATATTGGAAGTGTTAAATTGATAAATAGTAATTTGGCATGTTAAAAATACAGAGGAAACTCCACTGGATTTTCGACAGAACATTGGCATAATGTATATGAATGAGATTTGGCATGAAGTATGATGATATAACATGGATGAACTTGTATTAGGGGTTCATCAAGGTACTGGTAGCCACAGGCGAATCCCATACCCTTGGACCGTCGCGGCTCCCTAGTTTGGGTCGTGA
>CANXYC010046372.1:0-15113 GCA_948193065.1 Aleurites moluccanus
TTCCATGGTACTGTTTTAGTGGCATGTAATTATTATGTATGTTTGATGCATTTTGGTTTTGTATATAAAGTCCTTGGCTTGGAAAGCAAGTTAATATCTATATATGGTTGTTCATATTTGAGATTGTGTTAAATATGGAATTATGGATGAGTTGTGAAATTGTGGAGATCCAGAGGGATCTGTTGATTTGAGTTGGATGAGATTGGTTATAGAAGTGTTTATAATATGTTTTTAGCCAGGGCATGCTCCTTAAATAGAGGAGATGCTGCCCGATTTTATTTGTACTGCTTAAGCTATAATTAGCTTGTTTGTGTATGCATGCCATATAGTTTTGTTAATGGGTTCTTCGTGGTATTGGTAGCATAAGCATCACCCGTACCTTAGGACCGTCATGGCTGCTAAGTTGGGCTGTGACAAATCCATCCCATTGTTAATTGTTAATCATATTACTACTATTTATTGATTCACCTATTGCTTATCCATTGCTATATCTGTCATGATGTAATACCTGAAAATTTTATTTTTTATTTTTCTTATGCATGTTGTTGAGATGATTGTGAATAGATTAATGTTTTGAGAATTCCAGAATCTGTATCCATGAGGATCTGGAGAGTCAGTTTTCATTATCTTAAAAGAATAATCTGGAAAAATGTAACACATAAGAGTTATAGATTTATATTTTATCTTTAAGTTTGTAGAACTGTTTTGTAAAATTTTATGTGTGTGAGGAGATATGTTTCCTCAATCAGAACTTGTTTAGTTCGCTATTTTCTACAGAAAGTTTGAGAATATTTGTTTATTCTGAGAATGTTAAAGGCTGAGTGAGTCAAAAGTATAAACATTAAAAATGTTCATTTATATGTTATATAGATGGCCGTAACATTTCAAAGAAATTGAATAATTATAGCTCTAGAGAAATCTAAATTGATCAGATCTGCTAGAATAGTAATGGAGAGTAAAGTCAGGGTGAAATTTAAAAATTCACCATAAATTGTGTAGATCTTCTTTTGACCTGAATTTCGGATATGTTGGACCCTAAGAGTATATTTTAAGTGATAAAAAGAATGGAGGAGTTTGGATCTCTTTAGCTCGTTTGCGAGTTTGTTTGGTGCGAGATAGTGAGGGAGATTTTCCAGCTTGATAGTAATATGTGATACGAGCTAGCTCCTCGATTTTGAGGTGGATATAGACTGATCAAGCCAGATAAGTAGGATTTGGCGAAATGAGATCAGCGAAGTGGGATTTGCCGAAATGGGATTTGGCGAAGTGAGACTAGCGAAGTGGGATTTGCCAAAGAAGGATTTGGCGAAGTGAGATCGACAAAGTTGGATTTGCCGAAGTGGGATTTGGCAAAGTGAGACTAGCAAAGTGGGATTTGGCAAAGTGAGATTATCGAAGTAGGATTTGCGAAAGTGGGATTTGGTGAAGTGAGATTAGCAAAGTGGGATTTACCGAAGTGAAAAGTTGGTGAAGTGAGATGAGCAAGGTGAAATTTGGCGAGCTGGAATCTGGCGAAGTGGGACTGACAAAGTGAAAATGTGGCGAAGTGGGTATTAGTGATGCAGCCCATTTAAAAGAGAAGCAGTGGCCATTTTCTCACGATAACTCTTCTTCTTTTCTTCTTTCTTCTTCATTTCTTCTCCTATCTCTCTCCAATCTATTCCATTTATTTTCTAATGCATTAATACTCAGAATTAATGCATTAAATTATTTGATTATCACATTCAAAGGCTTTGATCATTATTTCAAGCTCAGGTCCTTTAAGAACCCATTTTTGGAGAAAATAAGGTGATTTTCTCCAAACTTCATTTTCTTTTTAGATTAAGATTTCTGGTAGTTAAAATAGTTATTTATGAGTTATATAGAATCTGTTATGAGTATTTAAGGCTATTAATTTTGATCAATATGAAAGATGCCAGAATTTATGAACTTTAATGAATAGTAATATGAATAGTAAGTATGCTCTTAAGTGTCAGATTTTCTTAAGAGATGAATTAAATTGATGTTAGAAAACAATAATAAAGACTATAAGATGGTTAAAATTTTAAGGAACTATATTATACACTATTAATTGAGGAAACCCTAATTGTGAGTGTTTGGGGAAATTGTCATAGGAGAAAAGCGTTTAAGGAAATAGAAGAGATTATTGACTGTACAAGTAATTGAGGAAAAATACAAAGATAAATTGCTTTGAGGTAAGTATGAACATTGCATATGCATATTGTTTCCTTAAAATGGATTGTTAAATCTTTCTTAATATTCATATATATGATTCTCATGTTATGAAATGTTGTACTACTAACCTATTAAATGAAATTTTCATGACGTTCCCAAACAAATGATAAATTGTCCCATGTAATAACTTTATATGTTGTAGATGACTTGGTCATTCTTCCTTGGACCAAGCTCATATGAAACTTATTTGTTAACCTCAATAAATTTATGTTTATATGTTGATGGTCTTGTGACCAATATGATTCTTGTGAAACTCAAGCTATATGACCCATGATATGTATATGTATAGAATGCTCTTCCCAATGATAGTAAATTCATTGGTCCATTGTGCACTTTAGGAAACTAGCTGATAGGGTTTTTATCAGCGTTCCACCGAGAGGGGACCATGAGCTCTAGGTATATGCCTGGCCAAGCATATGTTTTGCGATAAGGTAGCAAGAACTACTGATGCGCTCTGTTGTGATAAGGTAGCAAGGCTACTGATGCACTCTGTAGTTCTATCATATGATTTGACAGTGTTATTCGATTGTGAGCACTTATGTTCTTGTAAGCAAAACCTTATGATATTTTCTTATCCATGTTCCTTTGGATTGACTGTCCCGACCCATCATGGGAGCTGCGATGGTCCTAGGGTATGGGTATTGCCTAAGCTACCAGTACCACAAATAACCTAATTATATATATGATATGGCAAACATTACATATATTTAGCTCAAATATAGCTTATAATTCTACTGAAATTTTGATAACATCTCCACTAAAATATGATTGTGCCCAGCTGTAAAACAAGTAATAAACACTTCCAATATAACTTTATCATCAATACTCACATCAACCCCCAATATCATCTCAACACATATATATATCTCAAGCTATATACATCCATTTCATAATTTATATGCAAAACTATAAGAAACACAACCACACATATATGTCCTTATTTAAGTTACAATACCATGGAATCTCTAATACTGTACAAATATTTACATATAATTTTAAGACTGGAATATTACATGTTATAAGTAGTAAAATTCCAAGGTGAGGATAGAAGGTACCAATGGAATTCGAGCCTCACTATAGTCCTGAAAAACATAAACAACTATAGGGGTGAGTATAAAAATATTCAGTGAATCTATATATATAAAAATGCAGTAGATGTTCATAATACCATGATTTCTTTCAAATGACCTATAGAATCAATATAGGATAACAAGTAAAGATTGAAACAAGTATCCATATAAATATCCAGTGTACGAGTCAATACACATATGATATAACAGGATTAGGTCCAGTGAAAAGTGCAATCGCACTACTATAAAAGCACATTCGTGCATAATTCAGTAATCCAGCACAATCGTGCATAATCCACTGTACATAATAGTAATCAGCCCTTACGGCTAGAGAATATGACACCCCTCCCTATCAAGGGTCCAATGAATACCAGTGTGCACATGGTCGATGGAATTACCCGCTACACCATTGAGGTAGCCCTGTTATAATATCATATGGGTGTGTCTCCAAATAACAATCAATATAGCATAAATATAACTCTTATAGTAGTGGAACAATCATATATATATCTATAATGAATAATAGAATAAATTTGGGTCAAGTCAAAAAAATGGCTGGCGGGACCCAATTGCGCTGCCGCAACTGACACTCGCCATTACGGGTCTGTTTTGGGATTTTTGAGTAGTTTCTAGTTAACTATGTTACCAATGGATTTAGGTGGAGCATGAGGTACCATTTTAAAGCTTAGGAAAAAAACTAGAAGAATGGGCCAAGTGGTGGCTCAATTGGCTTTTTAGGTTTTATTTTATAGAAAGACAAAGTTTAAGTCAATTTAGGTAATTTCAGTGGGCTTATTTACGGGTCAAAATGCACTGTTGGTGTTTTTGGTAATCAAACTCTGGTTTGTCATTCCAAATGACATTTCATATGATATATGATGTAAATCATGCATGATTATACACATAGACTCACCTTTAATACAATCTGTCCATTTTATCCCCCAACCACTGATTACAAGCCCTACTCGGCCCTCTGCTCGACACTCCGAGCTGGAACACCCGACGGTTCAACTATTTTCATATATAACACTCCAGTAAGATGTAAAAACATCACAAAACACATTATTCACATCAAAATACATCAAGTATACACAATATATACTATAGACCTCACATTATACAATTTACCCTTTTTCTAATCCTTTATGCATTAAACACATATCTATCATCACATTTGACTTACATTTCATATATTCATCATTATTAAGCCAAATTAAGAACTCATATACTCTTGGTTCAACATTCCATATCAAACATACACCAAATTCCATGTTTACTTTCCAAGTACTTATATCAAATACCATTTCCATATTTAAACTTATACATTTGCATTATGTACACCATTAAACCATATTCAAACTCTTCCTTCCTAATTACTTCAACCTAACACATTAAACCTATAAACTCCATATGGTTCGGCCTAAATGGAATTCACTCTATTTATTCATTTTTCAACACCAATCATTCAAACAATATACATATACACCAAATACTTAACATTCAATCATATAAACCTATTAAACATCAAAGTATCAAACCATTATCCAAACACCTCAAGTTTTGGCCAATATGGATTTTCATACAAATGAATTTCTTTCCATTAAATGGCTATTAATTCCTTATGAACGCATCAAATACAACTCATTTGAACAAAAATTCCATTAAAATCACACTTTTGAACCTGACCTATTCCTATTAGGGTTTCCCATCCAACTTTTTGATTTTCTTCCAACCTAAACACATTTTTGATACTAATTAACATCAAAGAACATCTTCAGAACATAATTAAACTAAAAGAATGGTAAAATCACTTACTTTTCCAATAGTTCTTTGAAATCTTCAAAGCTTTGATTTGTCAACTTTTCTTAGTTTTTCTTTGAATCTAAGGATATATTTATGTTTAGAATGATGGAATTAACAAGTTTGAATCAAGAAATGAAAGAAAACAACTTTGTTTGGTGAAGATTCAAGGTGTCCAAAACTTCAAATGGAGGAAAGAGAAATTTTGAATGGTGAAATGGCTAAGAATGATGAAAGGGTGGGAAAAATCCAACTAAAAATCAATGGCATAAACCTATACATTGAGCTTATGGTAAAAATTGTGAAACCTAGCTTACTAACCATTCAATTCTTAATCCTTTCATTCAATGGTTTGATTTAGGTTAGCCTAAAATGATACCATAGGCTTGCATACACCATATAAGTCCATATTTCAAAGGAAAAGACTAAACTACCCGTAGTTCAAATTGGATCCCTATCTGAGCATCTTTTCTCTAAATTATTTTCTACTAATCTTCCAACAATAATTCATTTTATCATTATACCTCTATTTTCATGTCCTGATATTCTCTTTTATTATCAAATGTGAAATGACCATTTTGCCCCCAGTTCACCAAAAATTCAATTTTACCTTATTGCTTCCTAACAGCCTTTAAACCCCCTCTATTCATACAAACACTTCGTATAACATGCATATCAGTCAAATTCAAGCATAAATACATAACAAATCATAACATTAAAATCAAAGCAAAATTCCCAAGGTTGCCGTTAGTTGTTCAAGTTCTAGATTTTAACTAAGGTGTTACATTCTACCCCCCTACAAATAAAATCATCCTCGAATTTACTTTAAGATTATAGGTAGAATAAAAACCTAACTCATGGAGTAGGTAGGGGTATTTGTGTCTCATCTTAGCCTCACTCTCCTAAGTACACTCTTCTACACTTCTGCTACTCCACAATACTTTAACCATTGGAATACTCTTATTCTGAAGCTGTATAATCTAATGATCCACAATCTATACTGGGACTTCCTCAAAAGAAAATGCTTCATCAATCTCAATTTCTTGGGGTTAAAGCACATGGGATGGATCTAGAACATACTTTCGTAGCATAGAAATGTGAAACACTGGATGTACATGACCCATATTAGGTGAAAGAGCTAGTCTATATGAAATATTACCAACCCGATCCAAAATCTCAAAGGGTCCAATATACGTTGGTGACAACTTGCCTTTATTCCCAAATCTCATCACTCATTTCATAAGAGAGATCTTCAGAAATGCATGGTCACCCACTGCAAACTGTACCTCTTTTCTTTTTGGATCTGCATAGCTTTTCTGCTTGCTGAAAGTAGTCTTTATTCTTTCCTGTATAATAGGGATTTTCTCCATTGTTTCTCTTATTAGATTCGGTCCCTCTAACTATTTTTCACCTGGTTCTACCCAACATATAGGTGATCTGCATTTCCTGCCATACAAAGCTTCATATGGTGCCATCCCAATGATAGAATGGTAGCTATTGTTGTAGGTAAACTCTATCAGTGGTAGGAAGCGATCCCAACTGCCTTTTAAATCCAACACTCACAACCTTAACATATCCTCCATTGTCTGAATAGTTCTGTCTGACTGTCCATCTGTCTGGGAATGAAATATTGTGTTGAAATGCAATGTAGTACCCAATGCCTCCTAGAATTTCTGCCAAAACCTTGAGGTGAACTGAGTACCTCTATCAGATATAATCACTGATGAAACACCATGTAACTGCACAATCTTATCCATTTAAAGTTGTGCATACTGTGCAGCTGTATAAGTTTTCTTCACCTCTAAGAAGTGAGCTGATTTGGTCAATCTGTCCATAATCACCCATACTAAATCATACCCCTTATGTGATCTTGGAAAACCCACCACAAAATCCATTGTTACTTGTTCCCATTTCCACTATGGTAGTTGGATCTCTTGAAGCAAACCTGAAGGTTTTTTATGTTCAAATTTCACCTATTGACAAGCTAAACACTTGGAGACAAACTTTGCTACATCACCCTTCATGTTTGGCTACCAATAAAATTTCTTTAAGTCATGATACATCTTTGTTACCCCCGGATGAACTGTATAAGGAGAGTAGTGAATTTCCTTCATAATTTATTCTTTGTACCCTTTAACATTAGGAACACACAATCGTCCTTTACATTTTAACACATCTCCCTCAACAAAGAAGTCAGGAGCTTTACCATTTCTAACCAAGTCTTTGATCTTAACATACTGTGGATCTTCACTCTGGGAACTCTTTATCTCATTTATCAATAGGGATTTTACCTGGAACTGTGCTATCAATACTGTCTCTTGCCCCTGTGATTCCAAATCCAAAGTTAAAACCTTAGCCATTAACTCCTGCAATTCTTGTACCAAGGGTCTTTTTGAAGCAGTCACATGTGATAAACTTCCCATTGACTTCCTACTAAGGGCATCTGCCACCACATTTGTTTTTCTAGGATCATACATAATCTGACAGTCATAATCCTTCAGTAACTCAACCCATCTCCTTTGCCTCAAATTCAGTTCTTTTTGCTGCAAGATGTATTGGTGACTCTTATGATCAATATAAATTTCACATCTCACCCCATACAAATAATGTCTCCATATCTTCAAAGCAAACATCACTGCTGCCATTTCCAAATCATGTATGGGGCAATTCACCTCATGTTTCTTCAATTGGTGGAAAGTATATGCAATTACTTTCTTGTCCTACATCAAAACACAACCTAAATCAATCCTCGAAGCATCACAGTATATAGCAAAACTATCTGCCTCGAAAGGAAGAGTTAACACTGGTGCAGTGGTCAAACAAGTTTTAAGAGTCTGGAAACTCTTTTCACATTCATCATTCTACTAAAACTTCACCTATTTCCGAGTCAACTTTGTCATTGGTGCAGCTATCCTGGAAAAGTCTTTAACAAACCGGCAATAATACCCTGCCATACCAAGGAAACTCCGGATCTTAGTGACTGTAGTGGGACGTGGCCAATTAGCAACTGCATCAACTTTCTGTGGGTCCACCTTTATACCATCTTTACTAACAACATACCCTAAAAATATTACCTCTGTCAACCAGAACTCACATTTTGAGAACTTTGCATACAACTGATGATCCCGCAATATCTGCAATGTGACTCTGAGATGCTTCTCATGTTCTTCTCTACTTCTAGAGTACACCAAGATGTCATCAATGAAGACAATTATGAATTTATCCAGAAATAGTCTGAACACACGATTCATCATATCCATGAATGCTGATGGAGCATTTGTCAGCCCAAATGGTAGTACTAAAAACTCATAGTGCCCATACTGAGTTCTGAAAGCTGTTTTTGAAATGTGCTCACCTTTAATCCGCAATTGATATTACCCAAATCTCAAATCTATCTTGGAGAAGAAACAACCCCCTTGTAAACAGGTCATCAATCATGGGGAAATGATACTTATTCTTCATTGTCACCTTGTTCAACTGCCGGTAATCAATACACATTCGCAGTGACCCGTCCTTTCCTTTATAAACAAGACTGGTGCTCCCCAAGGTGAACTACTGGGCCGAATAAAACTTTTTTCACACAATTCCTATAACTGCTTTTTCAACTCCTTCAGCTCTGGTGGTGCCATCCGATATGGTGGAATAGATATAAGATCAGTACCAGGATATATCTCAATCTCAAATTCAATCTCCCTCTCTAGTGGTAGTCTTGGAAGATCATCTGGAAATACATCTGAAAATTCTTTCACCACTAGAATTTGCTTTAACTCTTTAGATACCCCTGTAATGTCAATCACTGATGCTAAATAAGCAACACATCCCTTTTTCATCAACCTCTCTGCCTGTATTGCAAACACTAACCCCGACATATAGCTATTAGCCTCCCCCTGAAAAATAAACTTTTCCTGCCCATCAGGTCAAAATTTTATCCTTTTCATTGCATAATCAATTGAAGCTTTATAAACAGTCAACCAATCCATACCAAGGATAACATCAAACTCCAATACAGGTAACTCAATCAATTCTGCAGGCAAGGATATATCACAAATTCTCATATCACTAATATCATACTTATACCCTACAATAATTTTATCTCCCATCGGTGTGGCTATCTTTAAGGGAACATGTAAAGGTTTCCTACTCAACCCCAATTTCATAGCAAAAATAGGTGATATAAAAGAATGGGTTGCACCTGAATCAAACAACACATAAGCCACTACATTATGCACAGAAATTGTACCTACGACTGTCTCATGAGATCCCTGGGCCTGCTGTTGGGTAACTGCAAAAACACGCCCCTGGCCCCTACTAGCTGCTGACTGTCCTGCTGATGGACTCTGCCCTGATGGTCTAGCTTTGTTTGTACTCCCTCTACTTATCTGTACTGATGGATGGGATGATCTTGCCTCTGAAGGCTGTGAAGTTTTGGGAATAGGGTAATCTCTATAAAAATGCCCAAACTGTTCACATCTGAGGAATGCCCCTGTCCTGATACGACATACCCCTGAATGTCTTCTCCCGCAAAAAGTACATATGGGCACTGGTGATGTCATATGGACTAGTCTACTAAGGCCTCGAAAATAACTAGGAACAGGAGGCCTCATACTAATACTTTTCACAATGTTATTTTCCCATAAGCCCTCTGTCAAGAACTCATCCATCATCCTCTATTTGAACTCTTCCCAAGTCATAGATTCATCACTGTGAATGTTATCATCAATATGCTCTTTAAACCAAGTAGCAGCATCTACCTCCAGTAATAATCCCACCAACTCTACAGTTCTGGCATCAGAACAAGGTAGTGTTCGAACCATCCTATCAACCCTATCAATAAAATCACTAGGGTCAGTACCATACTCCCTTGCAAAAGTAGGTAGTCGAAGTCTCATAAACTCCCCAACAGTTACACCACCCTTTGGAATAATTATGTGTGCTCTGTTTCCCTGTAATATTGTTGGTCCCTCTAGGGTATTGGTGGTATCATAGGCTATACTGAAGGTGGAGGTGGCTGCTTTACTACTATGGGTTGTGCTGCAAAATGAGTCTGGATGGTCTGTAAAATTTTCTATCTTATCTCTTGCATCTCCTGTCTCTAGGGTGCATCACCCATCAAATCAGACTCAGTACATCTTTGTGACCGGGGTGGCTCAGAAAGAGTCCTCCATATAGCAGATGTATTAGAAGCAACCTCTGTTTCCTCACTAGATTCATGAAACTCACCCTCATCAAGAGGCCTAGCACGTCTATTTGCCCTTTCTAACATCTTAGTACACTGTTACAAATCCAAAACAAAACAACCCAGCTTATAAAAGAATGTTTATATCATAGGTACGCAGAATTTCAAATAATGAGGAAGACTGTTAATTTGACAATATAAGAGAATCCTATATTCCATGGTACTTCTATTGTTACTAATATGTAAACACTACAAGTTATAATAAACCTTTAGCTCTAATACCACCTTTGTCACGACCCATCCTGGGAGCCGCGACGGTCCTAGGGTATGGGTGTTGCCTAAACTACTAGTACCACGAAGAACCCAATTATCTATATGATATAGCAAACATTACATATATTTAGCTTAAATATAGCTTATAATTCTACTGAAATTTTGACAGCATCTCCTCTAAAATATGACTATGCCCAGTTGTAAAACAAGTAATAAACACTTCCAATATAACTTTATCATCAATACTCATATCAACCTCCAATATCATCTCAACACATATATATATCTCAAGCTATATACATCCATTTCATAATTTATATGCAAAACTATATGAAACGCAACCACACACATATATGTCCCTATTTAAGTTATAATACCATGGAATCTCTAATATTGTACAAAAATTTACATATACTTTTAAGACTAAAATATTACATGTTATAAGCAGTAAAATTCCAAGGCGAGGATAGAAGGTGCCAATGGAATTTGAGCCTCACTACAGTCCTAAAAAATATAAACAACTATGGGGGTGAGTATAAAAATACCCAGTGAATCTATATATATATAAATACAGTAGATATTCATAATACCATGATTGCTTTCAAATGACCTGTAGAATCAATATAGGATAACAAGTAAAGGGTGAAACAAGTATCCATATAAATATCCAGTGTATGAGTCAATGCACATATAATATAATAAGATTGGGTCCAGTGAAAAGTGCAATCGCACTACTATAATAGCACATTCATGCATAATTCAGTACTCCAACACAATCGTGCATAATCCACTGTACATAAGAGTGATGAGACCTTACGGCTAGAGAATATGACACCCCTCCCTAGCAAGGGTCCAATGAATACAAGTGTGCACACGGTCGATGGAATTACTCGCTACACCATCGAGGTAACCCTGTTATAATATTATATGGGTGTGTCTACATGTAACAATCAATATAGCATAAATATAACTCTTATATCTATGGAAATATCATATATATATATATATATCCATAATGAATAATAGAATAAATTTGGATCAAGTCAAAAAAAATGGCCAGCGGGGCCCAATTGTGCTGCTGCAACTGACACTCGCCATTACGGGTCCGTTTTGGGATTTTTGAGTAGTTTTTAGTTAACTATGCTACCAATAGATTTAGGTGGACCATGAGGTACCATTTTAAAGCTTAGGAAAAAAAATAGAAGAATGGGCCAAGTGGTGGCTCAATTGGCTTTTTAGGTTTCATTTTATAGACAGACAAAGTTTAGGTCAATTTAGGTCATTTCGGTGGGCTTATTTACAGGTCAAAATACACTGTTGGTGTTTTTGGAAATCAAACTCTGGTTTCCCAGTCCAAATGACATTTCATATGATATATGATGCAAATCATGCATGATTATACATATAGACTCACCTTTAATACAATCTGTCCACTTTATCCTCCAACCACTGATTACAAGCCCTACTCGGCCTGTCGCTCGACACTCCGAGCTGGAGTACCCGACGGTTCACCAATTTCCACATATAATACTCCAGTAAGATGTAAAAACATCACAAAACACATTATTCATATCAAAATGCATCAAGTATACACAATATACACTAGAGACCTCACATTATACAATTTACCCTTTTTCCAATCCTTTATGCATTAAACACATGTCTATCATCACATTTGACTTATATTTCATATATTCATCATTATTAAGCCAAATTAAGAACTCATATACTCTTGGTTCAACATTCCATATCAAACATACACCAAATTCCAAGTTTACTTTCCAAGTACTTATATCAAACACTATTTCCATATTTAAACTTATACATTTATATTATGTACACCATTAAACCATATTCAAACCCTTCCTTCCTAATTGCTTCAACCTAACATATTAAACCTATAAACTCCATATGGTTCAGACTAAATAGAATTCACTCCATTTATTCATTTTTCAATACCAATCATTCAAACAATATATATATACACCAAATACATAACATTCAATCATATAAACCTATTAAACATCAAAGTGTCAAACCATTATCCAAGCACCTCAAGTTTTGGCCAAGATGGATTTTCATACAAATGAATTTCTTTCCATTAAATGGCTATTAATTCCATACAAACACATCAAATACAACTCATTTGAACAAAAATTCCATCAGAATCACACTTTTGAACCTTACCTTTTCTATTAGGGTTTCCTTTCCAACTTTTTGATTTTCTTCCAACCTAAACACATTTTTGAAACTAATTAACATCAAAGAACATCTTAAGAATATAATTAAACCAAAAGAATGGTAAAATCACTTACTTTTCCAATAGTTCTTTGAAATCTTCAAAGCTTTGATTTGTCAACTTTTCTTAGTTTTTCTTTGAATCTAATGATAAATTTGTGTTTAGAATGATGGAATTAACAAGTTTGAATCAAGAAATGAAAGAAAACAACTTTGTTTGGTGAAGATTCAAGGTGGCCGAAACTTCAACTGGAGGAAAGAGAAAGTTTGAATGGTGAAATGGCTAAGAATGATGAAGGGGTGGGAAAAATTCAACTAAAAATCAATGGCATAATCCTATACATTGAGCTTATGGTAAAATTTGTGAAACCTAGCTTACTAACAATTCAATTCTTAACCTTTTCATCCAATGGTTTGATTTAGGTTAGCCTAAAATGATACCATAGGCTTGCATACACCATATAAGTCCATATTTCAAAGGAAAAGACTAAACTACCCCTAGTTCAAATTGGATCCCTATTCGAGCATCTTTTCTCAGAATTATTTTTTACCGTCTTTAATCTTCCAACAATAATTCATTTGATCATTATACCTATATTTTCATGTCCTACATTCTCTTTTAACATCAAATATAATGTTAATTTCCATTAAAACTCAAGGGGTGTGAAATGTCCATTTTGCCCCCAGTTCACCAAAAATTCAATTTTACCTGATTGCTTACTAACAGCCTTTAAACCCCCTCTATTCATACAAATACTTCATATAACATGCATATCAGTCAAATTCAAGTATAAACACATAAGAAATCATAACATTAAAATCAAGGCAAAATTCCCAAGGTTGCCCTTAGTTGTTCAAGTTTTAGATTTTAACTAAGGTGTTACATTGACCTTTATATTGTATGTTCATATCTTACTGAGTTGAAGGCTAACTCCTCTTCTATGGATTTTAGGTGATAGTGTAGCTCGGGAGGGAGCTAATATAGAAGATAGAGCTTCTTGATTCATTCCTCCAAGAAGACTCTATGTAATTATTTGGATATATATTCATTAAATTGTACTATGATATTGAATGTATGAGGAGTATACTCTAGAGCTCAATAGTTAGATGTTGAGAATGATATAATTTTGATGTCTGAATTATTACAATATGGGTTGCCCTTATTCCTTATTGATGTGGGATGTATCTTTTGATCGATAAGGAACAAGAAGAAATCATATGATGAAAAATATAAATGCATGAATTATGATTACATGAATCATAGAAATGAGTATTTGTAATGTTAACTATATATGATATGGCTATATATTGTATATGAGATCCAGGATATGAGTGTTTTACGGGTTTATGGTGGCCTTAAGTCTACCCTTGCCCTAGGACCGTCGCACCACTGGAGTTGGGGTATGACACATGACCCTTTTTCGGATCACGACAATGCTAGGGTGTGGAAGATGCTGAGGCGACTGGCACCCATAGAACCCATCAATCACTACCATGCTATCACAATATCATAGCGGAAACATATCTTACCCATCATCAATCACATCACAGTATATAACCATACACTACATATATGCACTATTCATTCTGTCACTCTGACATTCATTCTGGAACTTTTTATAAATACCATAATCATATCATTAATAATCTCCAATATTCCCATACATATATGTTCATACACTAACTATACCAAACAAAACCCATGGAACAGCTTGGATATGAACATACAAAATAATTCAGTGTTCATAATATTACATTGACATAAGGTCTGCAGAATCCACAGAGAGTCAAAAGAGCTGGGATATTTGCCTCCTACTCTGCACCTGAGAGGGCAAACAGTGAGAGGGTGAGTATATATAATACTCAGTGAATCTAATATGCATCAACAAATGACAGGAAATGGAATGTCAATAAACAATAGGCAGATGAAATAATAGTATCAGTCTGTTCAAAATCTCTGTAATATAGAAGCAAGTATAGAATATGACTGTAAATAAATAATCATATCAACAGAATCGATATCACATGAATGAGATGGAAATGACAAATATTGTCACGACCCGTTCCCGCAGTCGGATCGCGACGGTCCTAGGGTACGGGAAATGCCAATGGCGACCGGCACCCGTAGAACCCAGTATCAATCACATTCACAATAAACACATATATATCTATCGCAGCGAAATAAAACTTATCCATCATCTGTTACACATGGCATATCTATGCATATACATATATCCAATTAATCATAAAATACTATTCATTCTGAAATACTATCTCATATATCTTTATAAACATATATATATATATATTCATGTCCTAGC